>WTXI01000097.1:0-127243 GCA_022376515.1 Lactifluus volemus | reverse complement strand
TTCCCAAACCATCCACCGTTCTTCGAGCTTACAACCTGCCCTACAACAGCGCATGTACGCTACTCATTGTCTGCCGATACCATCGGCGTACGTGCTGGCCCGAGCCGATAAACTCCGAGATGGCTCGTCCAGGGCCTGCTTTTTGATATTAATATCAAGGTGGCTGGGGCTTGCCAGGGTCACATTGCTTTGAAAGACCTCTTTCAACGCTTCGAAATTTTGGTCAGATACCTCGTGACTTACACAGAGATCCCAACATCAACAGCGGTCATCGCGGAAGTAACGGTTGGGTGTTTTCTGTCCTCGCTTTCCGCCGAGCGCGGAAAGGCGAATCGGTTGATACACAGGTTGGATGGTCGCTGTGAAATGCTTGTCTCCCTTCCGACAGATTCTCAATAGACATGGAAACAGGCAACTGATATGAACATGCGATGCAGGTCGTTGGAAAGCTCGCGCAAGGGAAGTACGAGCAGTAGCACTGTGTGAAAACCGCGCAGGTGTCGATAGTTCTGAGAGTTGCAATGCAACTAGTTTTGGCAAGCCGCCTTAGACAACATCATGGCTCGCAGTGATGTATCAGGTACTCCATGAGAGGAACATACAGTAGAGCTAGCTCTCAGATCCTTCCAAACTACAACGCTGCAGGAGAGTCCAAATTAGCGGTATTATTTGGGAATATAAATTAGACTATCTCAGCCAATAAAGAAAATATTGACGAAAAAATCCGGAGACCCATTCCATCATCCACGTACGATGCGGCTGCCCAAAGGCAGCACGTTCATAAGTCTGAAAGGATCTAGTTTTTTTACTGCGATCCACAAAGGAGAATACGTTCCGTGGATCCACAACAGGATTGTGGATCCGTGGAAAACGCACGTTCCCTGCCCCGTGCATTCGCTGCTACCGCCTCTGGTTCTATAAGGGGTCTGGCAAGAATTTCCTTAGTATGTCCCCAACTTTTTGATCACTTGTCGGAAATAGAGCAGCTCTGCGATTATGGGGTCTATCAAAACATTATGAATCGACAACCATGAGTTCGCTTCAAGTTGTTCGACGTCACGGACACCGAAAACCAGAGTGCTTCAGCTTGCATCCTTCTTCTTCTCCATCCTTCGATCAGCCCTGTTTTACTTTAAATTATGTTGTCGACTTATACTCACCACACCACAGTGCCTTGTTGTAGATATAGACGTACAGGATGGCACCACTCGAACTCCTCCTGCATCTGGCAATACATTGTAGATGGTTCGAGGTATTTACAATTCTGATTACTGTAAAGCGTCTCGCACGTTCATGTAATTTTTTATAATATCCGAGTACAGGCAGATAGCTTCCAGCCCCGCGAGGAATGCGAGGTTATCGCAGCAGACATGGAGGGTGACGAAGTCTTGGTGCAATAACTAGAGCTCACATTCACGTTGGTTCACCCGTGAGGTTTATATAGGTTTGGCCCAATTGTTCGAGGCCAGATTCTCTAAGGAAGCTATTTGACAGACGTCCGCTCCAGTATGAGCGGACTATATACTCACCATGTGCACGCGGAATTGCACACGTAGCCAAAAGGTAATACTCTTGACTCGTCAGAACCATCTACCGGGTGACAGGTTGGAGTTTCACTGATGAGAAGCTCACATCTCCGTGCCATACCAGTATTACCGCTCGCACTCGAGCAGGTATCACAGGTTAATAGACTCGACAAGTTTCAAAGAGCGTATAAAGCCTCTATTGCTTATAATAATAATAAAAGACATTCGTGTCATCATGTACCGTGAACGTGAAGGTACTTCAATCTAGATTTTGATACTCGCGGATTGTTGCAGAGAACTAAAACAAGGCGGTCGGAAATGAGATGTCGCGGTCAATGAGGCAATTGGATGTCGAAAAATAGATGAGAGTCGTTCCGAGAATGTGACGAGGCAAATGGGGTTGGTAGAATGTCGAACCACAGATAGTAAATACACAGGAAGATGGATAGCCAAAAATAAATAAGAACTGCGAAACCTGATCTCGTAGACGATCGGAAGCGTGAATAAGATTGAGGACGTACTACGTCAGGATTACACCAGTCTTTCAGGTCTTCACGAGGTGGGAAGCTCCCTGTGGACTCTCGCTCACGCTGTGCACGTCGGCTGCCTTTTCCGCCTTGATACGCTCAAGTTCTTGGCGTACGGCCGCATGGTTGGTTGGATGTTGTTACTACGTGCTATCCTCTCCTCGGTGGGGAAAATTCGTTCTTGTACTGAATCGACGGTCATACGAGGCGAGAGAAGTTAAGAATAGAGGTACGCACGGGGATGACATTGTTCTATACCATTCAGGATCACCATAATGGAGAAAAACGAGTACAGGGAAGAGACGTAGACGGCAAATTTGAATACCTCAAGATTCGGACCAGCCATCGACCGACGAGGAAAGACTCAGCTGAGCTAAGCACTGCTGAAAGTAACGTACAATTTTGGCATCACGACGTGACTACACACACTCATTGTACTACATGACATGCTTCTCATACACAATGCAACATGACTTGACATTCCTTTACTGTCGTCTCTCTTTGCACTCCTCTCAACATGGCTTTCTGTATGTGCCAGACGTCTCTGGACCATTCACCGCTTCCTCGTTAACACGGCCGTGCTCTCTTTCATGCGAACCGACTGCGCCGGAACGCATGCTGAGCATACTCAAGGCATGCATTGAAGAGCTCTGGTCCATGAGGTCCTCGGTAATACACATCTACAAACATATGGAACGCGGTTAAACAGCTAGGAGGCGCGAACACGTACAAGATCAGCGACAAGGCGATCCAATAGAGCCTCGGTGAAGTTCTCCTTTACGACCACGCGCAGAATGTCGATCTGAGAAAGGTCAGGAGCAAGGTCATAATGGGGACAATCCTGAACGCGCTAATAGTGACATCCAGCGCAGAAACAAAACAACGAACCATCCTTTCGTGCGGAGCAAGGTTGAATCCACTTCTGCTGAAGGTCTGGGTGACTCTTCTGGAATTCATCCGAGAAGCGGAATGCCACGACAGGAAGGCCCGCTTCATAGCACTATGCGCACATCAGCACACGTGACCTAGTATAGCGAAACGAGGAGCAAACCTCGGCGTCTCTTCGTTCGTAGGGCGACTCGACGTCACGAGGCGATGTATGTCACTCAGCACGGTGTAGTATTTACTCCTCTCAAGGGCACGGGAGAGCGTGCGTGCGTTCTTGAGCTCTATCAGAGCAGCATGCGGTAGCCTTGACGCCGAGATGAAGGAAGTTGAAATACTGTGCTATGATGGGGTGTGCAGGCCGCGAGAAATTCAGTGAGAAGGAATATTCCACGGAACCAAGGTAATGTAGCTCAAAGATGAGGTCCTTCGGAAGATATTCTGGTGAGCGCCAGATAACCCAGCCGACTCCGACGTATGTGCGGCCGAACTTGTGCCCAGATGTACTTATAGAGACGACACGTTTGATTCTGAAATCCCATTTCATGTCAGGGTAGACAATGGTGCGGTGAAAGCACCGGATGCTCCATCCACTGTGGTAGTGCATCGTTAGCTTGGAACAGTCACGGGATTGTTGCCCCATACCGTGGATCGGAACGAAGTTGCCCGATTTTTCTCATATTCATCTAGCAATTCTGCCATTTCTTCCACGGTTCAAAGTGGCCAGTATATGTGCTATGCATATGGAGGTCAGATGGTGTCTGGTTCCAGGCATGAAGCAAACATACTGCCAAGAATCACAAAGACCGATGGTGTTCTCATCAACGTATCCATGGCCTCTTCGGGTCAAGTCGGTATTTGCTCTCAACGGAGACCGGCACAAGGCGCATATCCACATCAAAGTAGCGAGCGAATTTCTCGAGGGCAACTTGAGCGTTAGCTCCCATGACAATATTGGGACCTGGCTCATGTATAGATTTGCCTGCGGCTTTACGTCTCTCCTGCCAGCGACGTTTCATAGCCAGCCCTCCAAGCTGAATGGCCTCCGAAGAACCAGTTGTGGCAGTTCCCAAGGCGTGGTGATGATGTGGTGATGGCATCAGGAGGCGGATGTTCCAGAGCCTAGCCAAGATGGAGATGCCTGCGAAGACGTGTGAATTGGTTATCGTAAGGAGCGCAAGGATATATGACAAACAGCGGGTGTGAATATCCTGTGTCATGGGGTACTCATCCTGGTCGATCAGATTTTGGAAATGTTCTCAGCCATGAGCTGGTCGCATTGAGTTGGCATCCAGGTTGACACGAAGGATGCCAGATTAACAAGGGTTGACCGTCGAGAGAAGCTCGTCGTGAATGATCTGATAAGCATGATCGGCATCGATACCCTGTAACAGCATCAGCGCAAACATCCTCAATGAACAAAGGTCTACGTGCAGTGGAGGGATTTTGTACTTGGGGACGGAGGAGCAACCATAACGGGAGCCGTAATGGGGATTACACTATGGTCAGAATTTGTCAAGTGGTGCACAGTTCGTTGCTTTTTGTCCTATAGAGGTTCCAAGATTCAAATCACTGGTGAGGGCATAGCGGTCAGCGGTCACCTACCTTTGATTGATGGACGATGTGCTCTGGGTCGACGTGCTACGAGACGAGGTCAAGGTGTATGTCATGGGGGGAAAGATTAGAAGAAACACCTTCGAAGCATCGTGAGAAGTCGGATTGATAGATGGAGAGAAGCCCAGAGAGGGGTTTTATATCATTTGCGGCTACCTGTACAAGGGCGTAAAGCTAAGCCAACGTGTCAGTAATTTATTTATAAATCGTGCCCCTGACGTCAGAACCATGTCAGTTTATCACTATATCACATCTCCTCACCACCCAACTCACTCGCCATCCAATCTCGCTTTTATGGCATTATATCTTATTTCTTTCAGTTGTTTCTATCCATCTTCACAGGAGAGGTCACTATTAAACCTCTAACAACGGCGCAATAAAGAACCACTGAATTGCCTCTCAGACTTCGGGATCTCCGAAATCTAATCGTGTTTCACAACCATCACATCCTTGCGCATGTGACCATGACGCCTTGAAAAGTGCGTAAATCATGACGCGTGAGCCAGTCCCCCCAGGTTGTGGAGGCAGGTCTGGGTGAAATTGAGCTCAGGCCGCAGCGCCATGGCGTCTAAGATACGAGCCCTAGAACCAACGAGTGCCACTAGAATGGTCTGATAGAACAGTACTGATGAATGATACTGTAATCGATAAATCAATTCGTCATTCCATTCCGTTACGGTCCGACGCGACCCGAAACGCGTCGCGTCTTCTGCAAGGACGCGTCTACTAGTATTACTGCAAGCTCGAGTCTTTGGCGGAGTTGGTACCCCTCACTTTGAATGGAGCCCCTGTTGGTTTGAGTATTGTCCTACTTTCAATCATCTAATCGTTTGTTAGCGCCGTCCCTTCTTCCGCTATCATCCGCCCTCCGACGTCTGTTCTGCCTCTGACAGACTCGACACCTTCATTCACAATCAAATCCATCAACAAGTCATTCAAGCACCAATACGCAAACATTTATTTCATTCGATTACGACTTCTCAGAGGGTCTATCGAAAAAGAGGCCGCCAAAAAATGGAAAAATGTCCAAGGTATGTTACACATCCGTAACAGGATGGATCATGAGCATCTAGCCGAACCCATTGATCTCCCTTCTGTTACAAGGATCCCCCAAGCTTGTCTCGAGAGTACTGGATGTTGTCAAAGGACAGCTTTGCTTCGTCATTGGGACTGTATACATGGATATGCCCCTCAAGCCGAATGTGCTTGATGACATCGGACGTGACGTGAGCAGATACATCTTTACCTTTTCTTTTCACCCACTGACCCTCCGAAGCATTCCATCCCTGCTCCACCACTTCCGGAAAAAATTCACTCCCAAGATGATCAGGTCATGCTTGAGGATGAATCAGGCCGAATAAAGTTGATTGGAAGCATTCTTGGAGACATGCAGCTCGTGACAGGTGTCATTGTCGGTATCCTTGGCGCGGAGACAATCAGCGGCGACTTTGAAGTGGCCGATCTATGTTTTCCCGGGATGGCACCCCAAGCAGACAACGACGACAGCATGGACATCGATGGTAACAATGCCCCCTGTGCATCATGTCATTTTATTGATCATCTATCATAGATGATCCCCAGACAAACTCCGACGGTGACGTTCGGAACAAATACGTGGCGTTCATCTCTGGTCTGGACATAGGGCTGTCCCCAGCATCTGAGGCTCAGACTCAGGTCCTGGTCGAGTACCTGACGGGGGCATGTGGTGACAATGATGGCCAGGGATTTGCTTCACGGATTAGCCGCCTTATTATATTGGGTAATTCACTAGCGCCCTTGGGACCAGCGGGTGGCTCGGCAGATGAGGAGAAAGAAAAGGAGGATAAAAAATCGGTGAGATAGATATTGTATTGCCTTTCCTTCGCCTCATCTTTGTTGTCCACAGCGTCGACATGGGAACGACAACGTCTCATTCTCACCTCACCCCATCCAGAACCTCTCTGCTCACCTGAGCGATTTGTCCCAATCAGTAGCAGTTCACCTTCTTCCTGGGGAATCCGACCCTTCTGGTACTATCCTTCCTCAACAGGCTCTCCCGCGGGCTATGTTTGGCCACGCGTCCTCATACGCATCATTCTCCTGTGAAACAAACCCCACATATATTCGCCTAGCCCCTTGCTTACAAGGGAATGATGGCGATGAACTCGCGCCCGCACTCACGATATTGGCAACATCTGGACAACCACTCAACGACATGTGCAAGTACGTTCCCACTGCGCCAACAACCCGTCTAGACCTAGCGGAAGCAACTCTTAAGTGGCGCCACATGGCACCGACCGCTCCAGACACGCTTTGGTGCCACCCGTTCTTCACAATTGACCCCTTTATTATCACAGAGACGCCAAGCATATATGCGATCGGGTGTCAGCCAAGATTCGCGACTCGTCTTGTTAAGGATGGGAAGCATAGGTCTCGGGTCATCCTCGTCCCATCCTTTGCTCAAACCGGTATCCTTGTACTTGTTGGTCTCAGGTCGTTGGACGTCCGAATAGTCAGACTGACGCAAGATATTCTGGCACATGCCGCATCATGACTTACCCTGGTATGTTTCGTCCGGTTTCCTCGCCAAAAGTGCATGTCATTCCCATCGTTCAGCGCTCATCAGCCGCACCCAGTTCACGCCCTTATAGCATTTCTAATTGATGATAATAATCATAAAATTGTAGCTCGACGGCGTCACCTTCCATTTTTGAGCGCCCTGTGAAGGAGACATTCTTCACTTCTAGGGTAGTTTCGCATGTGGAAATAACACCAACGTCGAGATAGCGTCTCTGCACGTCGAGTGCTAGCACCACAATGTCCATTTAGTGTTAAGAAGAAGCACCGTGCCAAGTTATCATGACGAGGCTTCGTTGTGAGAATTTGTGGACAGATTTGTAACTCCCATCAACGTTGCATCAACGGCCGGGTGCAATTGGTCGGGCCCTGATTATCATTTGATGCAGTAGGCCTGATTCACCGCGTTTGGGGATACAATACGTAAAAAAATGGCTCATTCTTCTTGCACGGTCTTAGTAAGGTGATTGATTTTGCCAGAGCCCCTTTCGTCCGCAGCAACCTACGCCACTACGCATACGACCCGTGACGGGATTTTAAGTTTCGTCTGCTTCCGTTGGGTTCCACTCAGGGTGGCGACCGCCGGCACGACTCAAGAACCCACGGTCAGAGGCAAGTTGTCCTCGCATATAAAGCTAGGATAACATGCGAACAGGTGGAATACGACAACACACGGCATGGCCTTCATTTCCCGTGCAGAAAATAAATAACGGGAGGCTGTCATGACAGGCACGTGGGAACCGATTAGCTGACTTGCCGGTTTCGGCCTCGGTCTTAGCGCACTCCCACGCTCCAACACATGCATCCCGGCGTCCGTCCGTTTTGGAACGATCTATTATAAAGGCACTGGAGCCCACCCGCCATGACCTCTCGCTCTTCTCAATCAGCTTTGTGTGTTCTTTGTTCCTTGGTAACGCTAAACTTTGTATTATCCCACGAGTACTCTTGCTTGCGACCATGAAGTTTTCCATTGCCTTGGCTGCCTTCTTCCTCCCCGTTCTCGTCAACGCCCAGTACGATACCCCGACGTCTCCGACGACCGCCGCCGGCGGGTCCGTTCCGTCAGCGCCGCCGAGCACCTCGACGAGCATTAACGTTCGTTGTGCTTCTGCTATTACGGGATCACGTGTGTTGACGCTCTTCTCAGGTCGATGTTTTTCCTGGTAGTCAACTGATGTTCAATCCATCGAACTTCACCGCGGCCAATGGCACCAGCGTGACGTTCTTCTTCCCCCAGTATGAGAATTCTTTTTATCACTCGGTTTCTTTATCTCCAATGGTGCTCATGGATGTCATGCTATAGGAGCTCAATTCCCCATTCCGTCACGCAGTCCTCATTCGCAAAACCCTGCACGCCTTTGGCAAATGGTTTCGACGCTGGTTTGCAGACTGCGAAGCAGTTCACCATCACGATCACAAACGATCAACAACGTAAGCAAGCCTCCCTTCTTTTCCCCTGCCGTCACAACCAATCCTTCGATAGCCATTTGGTTCTTCTGCAAGGCACCAACTCACTGTGGTACCGGAATGGTCGGGTGAGGACAATTTCACATTCATTCTGTCTCCCTTGAACCAACAAAATTTGCCAGCTCGATCAACGCCCCGGCCACCGGAAATACCTATGCTGCATTCCTGGCCGCTGCTAAAGCCATCGGTGCGAGTGAAGTGACTGTGAGTTGCCCACTGCATCTCTCGGGCCTTGCGGAACCACTCATGCCTTGCGCGATTTTAAGGTTCCCGACAATGGCCCAGTGACGGGAGGTGTGAATGCGGTGGCAACCGCTACACCTGCCAATACGTTCGTGAGCTCGAGCGCAAGCACCAGCACTGGAACGCCATCCTCGAACAAGTCTTCCGCGGGCCATGTCATTGCCAATGGTCTCGTCGCACTTCTTGCTGCGGCGTTTAGTGTAATGCTGGCATAAAGATCCAATCTTTGGCCAGGTGAAAAGAACTTGAACTCTTCAGTTATTGAGGAGTCCATTTTGAGTTGTGTGTAATTCTATTTACTTTACGTTTCTTCACGGCGCTCTGGACGCAGTTTATGATGATTTGTGTGTCGTCTGGGAGGCTGGTACGTTATTATCTTTAGTCAGAATAAATACGTTTGCTCGCGAAAAGTAGTGTGAGATACAATTTTCTGCATGCTTTGTGGTGGGTTCGATTACTCAATCAACCGTAATCGCGGTGGTTGACGCGTTTAGACGAGGAGATTGGTGCTACGCTGCGGTCCGTGTCCACTCACTTGCAAGGTAAATGCGGGCGATATGGGGGCTTGAACCGCAGCCACCAGGTGCGATTTTCCCACAGAAAAGCCAGGACAAGGAGGGTGAAGAGGCAATGGCACCACCACGAAACGAACACCGCCCCCCCAGAAATCAAAAACCATAAGAACCCCAACACCGTGACACACAGTCACACACCCACATGTCCATACAAACAACCCTGTACACACAGTAGTGAGCCAATAAATGCCACCACCTACCACAATAATCATACCTTGAATACTAAAGCTGCAATTACATAATTCCACTGCACCTCTTGATACACCCTTGGTTAAGGGTAGGTGATGAGCCAGCTCAATCCTGGGAGGAAATTGTAGTTGTACAATTGCCTCCTGGCATTGAGCCTGCTCATCCCCTACCCTTAACCAAAAAGGAAATGGGGAATATCAATGGTATGTTCTGACTACATGGTAGATGAAATACTGATGCATTACAGTGGCAGACTACAATGCCCCCTTTGCCATTCTTGGGCTGCCACCTGTACTGTACTTTCTGTACAGGTGCACATTGCAGAATGGTGCCAAATTTTGATGGACTATTTGGGTGTGGGATGAGAGTGTGAACTCTTTTTGTCTTTCCTTTTTTTTTGGTACCCCAGCATCCACATCCAAAAAATCAATCAGGACTTGACGCCATTCTGCAATGTGCACCTGTACAGGTACAGGCTTGGGTACAGGTGGCAGCCCAAGAATAGCAAAGGATGTGTTACAGTCTGCTGCTGTAATGCATCAGGCTACATGGCACACCTAAGCTATTGTAGGCTGTGGTAGCTCTCATAGATAGAAAACATAGTCTTTGTCACAACAGATTAATGCCTGGCTGTCCACACCTGACTCTATAAGCCATCCTGCCCCCCATGGTCCCCACCCCAATCCCCCACCAATGCTACAACTCCCCATGCCCAGCTGGGGCCAGCCAGCCCCCCACAGCTGAGCCAACCCTCCCACTTCTAGACATGACCTCGGCAGCCCTCCTCGCTGCCAGTGATGCCATCTCGCAAGTCCATACTGAGATGCTCACCCTCTCAGGGGTGAATTCACCTTCACATAGTTCCCCCACTCTGGCAGGGATCATAGCCTGAGGCTGCACCCCTGCTCACATCAAACTTGCCACTTTAATCCTGACCTTCCCAACACCCCCCTCTCCACGGAGGGATGGGCCTGCCTCGACTCTTGACCCCGCCGACTAAAAATCCATTAACAGAACCAATGACACCACTGAGCCCCCACGCCACCCTTTTTGACCACATGTCCCTACTGGCCACCTCTCGCTCACCGCCGACAGCCCAGCCAACCATGACCCCGAAATTGAAGCAGCCAAACAGGAGCACCTCCGGCTAAAGAAAAGGGAAGCCCTCCTTCTGGTTGAGAAAGCAGCCCTAGAATTCTAGCACTCCGAAATTGCCCGCCTCATCTGCTATGCGGAAATTGAAATCAACTCAGCAGTTCTAGCCAACAACCGTGACTACTTCACCAAGGGTGCGGAGAGCCTTGGCCTCTACATCATTGACGACCCCGCAGCCACCAGTGAAGCCCCTCCCGACCCACCCCTGCGTAAGGCGAACGCACACGACTCGGCTCCAGACTGTTTTGTCTTCCTCTGCTGTGCCTTATGTATAACTACTACTACCCTGCATCGACGTTCCTGTATCTCCATATACATCCGAGTCTTTCTGCTTCCCGCTCTGTCGACAGTTGAATTATATTACGCTACTTGCAACCTCCAGTGCAGTGTCCGCAAGCAAGGTGGCCGACGACAACGTCGGCATTTCCCTAGTTACCATCTGACCTTCATCTAATATATCTTCCATCCAAGTTACTGTCACTAGAAGCTCGTCTTTCGAGCAGTCTCCTAGAGCCACCACTGCAAGTCAAGATCGGTGCTATGGTCCGTGCAGCTAAGGAACAATCCCCATCCATCGAACAGTTGTGGATCAGTGAGCCAGCCATACCATACTGGGAATGCCTTTCTTGAAACACAAGACATGTTCATAGTCTTATTCCCTCAGTTACCCTCGGTGAAACGATGGAGTTGGCCGCCATTGCTTGAGGGAGGGGAAATACGTTCCGTTGCTCTTGAGAATTGTTGGGAATTGTTACTAAGAAACGCTGCCCAAAGAGTTTGGGGATCAAGTGGGCTCTTACAAGGATACATGGGCACGACAAGTTGGTGGCTTATGTACAGCACAATGTGAATGAAGGACCTATTATATGGGTGGTGCCTGCTTCTCGGTAATCGCTCTTAGAAAGATGTAGTTCTGCTCGGCAAATAGTAATTTGAGTGGCCAAGCCAGACCGGGCCGTGATACCGCCGCTGTCCTTCCAGCGATAGAAGAGGCTCGAATCAAAACAACCTTTGGCCTTCTATTATCTGCTCAACTTCATGTCTGTATTATCAAAACTTCCCCAAAAACTTTCTTCCCCGTTATCTTTACTTGGTGACGAAGCAAAGCTGGCGTTTCGCAGCCAACCGAGTGGGATCTCGAAATTGGCATCGACCCGCGTGCGTCCATTCAGTGCATCGAAGGCATTAATTAAGCTCTAGTCCATATAGAACATAGCAGAAAACGATGCTTATTGGGACCAGGTACGCAGCCGTGCGAATGTGACCCACGACTCGGAACTGATTCCATCAATACTGCACACAGTATACCGTACTATTTGACTCAGCTTCGGACGTGTTCTCACTCATTTCACCTCAAGATAGTGAGTCTCCGACTAAGTTCACGCGACTTCTGTGTTGACCCCTTCCAAAGTTCGCCGAGCACTGGTCGAAGCGCCTGAGAACGTCGCGACGCTCATCCGCGTCATTACTTCTCGCCTCTTCAATCTCGTCTCCGACCACACGTTTCCATCTGCTCCGACAAAATACGTTACCTCGTTCGCGTCATCATTCATCAAAGGAGGTGCTACAGAGCGCAACACGACCAAGGAGGTTCTAAATTGCCTAAGGGTCCTGCAGCGCGTCTTTCCCGTGATCTTTGAGTTGGAAAGTGAACCTAGCGTTTTCGAAAAAGAGGTCTTGTGGAAGAAGGACGTCGTCGAGGGCCAAAATCACCACGAACAGACGGAACAGACGCCTCAATTTGTTATCGAGGATGACGACGAAGACGAGGAGAGTAGTGCGCCTGCGGCTGGTCCATTGCCCAAATCTCCTCAAAAACAAACTACGACACTTCCTTCCCTCGCCGAACGACTCTTTAATTGCTTGGTAGACTTGCTATTTTGTTGCGGTTTCACCCTACCCGCAAAACTACAGGTAGATCATTACAAAATTAATTACGTTATTTGGTGAGTGGTGTGGTCGGTAATGCGAGTGTTACCGTTTAATGATTTTTTCTAGGGAAAAGGGCGTGGGTTCAACTGCTGATATCGGACCCGCTCAAGCATATGATTCTAACAAGACAGAAGTGCTACGCCTTTTACTCGTGCTTCTCTCTCGACAAATATACACCCCATCGTCTTCTTTATTCACCACCCCTTCACAGTATACTCTTCATGTTGTCCAGCAATCTCAACGACGAGACGTGTTGACCATTCTGTGTTCCCTGCTAAATACGGCCATGAATTCATCCCAATCGTCAAGTTCTACCGTTATCGGAGGTGTTGCTGGCCGACTGCCGTACAACCACCTTGTATTCAAGGGGGAGGACCCAAGGGCCAACCTCGTCTGCGTCAGCTTCCAGGTTCTTTGTGCTCTGCTAGACTTTCAGAGCGGAAGTGCCAGGGATGTTCCTACAGGAGAACCTCAAATATATACCCCTGCATTGAAGACAAACGCCTTCAGGTACTTTCTAGCGAAAGTGGTGCGTTGTATATCGGAATGCGTCTCTGATTGAGCTTAGTGGACGTTTTCAGCACCGAACTGCGGACTTTGCGTTCATCGTCGACGGTATCTTTGGAATATTGGAGCAGCAAATGGCATCCATCAACAATATGCTCCCAGGGTCAAGGAGATCTGTTCCGTATATCGTTGATACGAGTGAGGGCTATTATCTTTCATTTTTCCTGAAAACGATCTTACAACGCCTTAGTCGTTCTGTTCTGGAAAATTATCGAATTGAACAAGGTATGGCTCACACCTCTGAGCAATCTGACAAGGAGTTAAGCGAGTCTTCAGAAATTTAGAGCGTACCTCTTGGAACAAGAGAAGTCGAGAGATTTCTTGGCATATCTTCTATGCTATTTTCTAGAGATCAAGGACAAGCCTGGTAACGATCTCGCAGCAACGTCTGGGTCCCTGTTCTGATTCATTGTTACAGAACAACACGGACTCTGTCGAATGTTATCTTACATCATCCAGACACTCTCTGCTGAACACGCCTTTGGCCTGCAACTCACGTTCCCGATCAGATCCGCGTACATCCCCACGAAATGGAACGTTGGGGGAGCCACTGCAGATTTTTTCATTAATGTGCGTGTATTTTCGGGATTCCTTGGAAGTGTTAGTGATAACGAATTGTACAGGCCGTCTACTTCATCATCGCAACCACTTCGGGCTCCTTGAACTCGATGTATCCAGCGCTGATCATCGCCCTTTCCAATTCTGCACCTTATTTCAAATCCTTGAATGTTAATTCCGCAACACGTTTGCTCCAGCTTTTCACCTCCTTTTCAAACCCCACGTTCTTACTAGCAGATGAAGGCCACCCAAGACTCCTATTCTTCATGTAAGTCGCACCGACACGCCGAATTATATCTTCTGAACCATGATTCTAGGCTAGAGATATTTAACTCCATTATCGCGCATCATCCTTCTGAAAATCCCAACGTCGTTTACGCTTTATTGAGAGCACATAGAACTTTCGAGGACCTAGGCACCTTCACGCTGGCCAGGGGTCTACGCGACGTACGGAGGATTCAACGGGCTAAGGAAGAGCAGCCTCATGATACCAAGGGCAAGAGTAGGGCAGCAGAAGAAGAGTATGATCAACCACATCAAGAGAAACAGAGAATGCTCGAACGGGAGAATGCTCTTGGTATTCCTAGCACGGAACAATCTGTTGACAGCCTGACGGAAGTTCGGGTAGTCCCGCGCGACTCTCCTCAGCAGGAGGAAACGGAGGAAACTCCTTCACCCGTGTTGCCTAGCATGGACCGAGAAACACCCCCCGGGTTCCCAACTGTTGTGTCGGAAAAAGCGAGAGGAAAGATGCCAGAGCGACGATCTATGTCGTTGGATACGGACAACAGCCTGGATCGTGTGACTGCAACTGCTGTTGGGCGGAATGGGTTTGTGCCAACACAAGAATGGGTGAGAATAAAAACTTCGTCGTTGCGTTGCTGGGACAGAACTGACAGTTGTGCTCATAGGTAACATCGTGGCAGCAAGGGTATGTCTGACTTCTTATTTAATGTGGCTGCAGTGGACAACTTGGTGTTTCTAGACTCCCCCTCGATTCCGTAATGCTGGTGATCTCCGAGTTGATGCCCAAAATCCAAGAAATCCAGGTGTCAAACAAGTCGAACCCTGGAGCAGTCCTTGATTACCTTGGACACATTTCTCTCAAGCACATCCTCCCGACATCCCCACCTCTCAATCCACGGAGATTTATTGTTAGCTCCCTCCTTGCTGTCCATAGATATAAAGCTGATCCAAACTTTAGTGGTCCGAGTCGTCAATTGTGTGGCTTTCTTCGTTGATATGGGGCGAGATCTATGTACGCAGCATGACGCCGCTTGGAATCTGGAACTCAACTAGCGTCCGACTGTTCTACGTGAAGCACACCCAAAGTCACCCGCGTCAGCTTACGGAGACAGTATCTAGTGTGGTGGGGGGGCTCCTTGGCCGAGGGAGTACAGAGCCGGCGGGGTTGTTGAGGCAACTTTCGGAACGGTCTTGAAAGCTCACACTAGATTGATTGATTGTATTCTCGTCCCCGCACTTGTCATAAATCTGTATATGGTTTCGCATGTCACCTAAGTCGGTGTTAGTTGACGGCAAACATGAGAAAAAAAACATACCGGAATAGTTTTATTATTTTCTGGTCTTGACTGTTTGTGTGAGTGAAAGATCGCCTCTGTCGTCGTCGTCGTCATTAAGGTCATTAGCATTAGCCAGAGTTCCTCCCTCCCTCTTTCGCGCCGCGCGCCGCCGAGGTAACCCCGATCGTGACCCCTCAGCATGCAGCTCTCCCCTATGCATTGTTCGCCTTTAAGAAACGAAGATAAAGATGCCCCACAAAGCATAACGCACCGAGGAACATGAGGCCTTTTACTGACCCTCTTGGCCGCAACACGAGATTCTTCCTGCTCGTGTTCGGCAACTTGATGGTCGATTTCAGTCATCCAACCCCGATAAAGCTTTCCCGGTGGCCCTTTCCGCAAGCGCTCGGCCATCTTCTCTTCCACTGCCTCGGCGCACTCGAATGTCAATCTGTCATGCATCGGTGTGGAGGCCAACAGAGTCAGGTCTATGGCTTGAGATTCTACAGCCTTCCTGACGCGTTGATATTGGATTTGTTCGTTCCAGCCTGATACAAATTCCGGGTCGCCCTCGATCTCACGCATCCATGTTGTGTTGGTGCCATCCGGACGATGCCAGTCTTTCCATCGAACCTTGTGGTGTCGTGGATGGCATCATTCGAAGAAGAATTGAGAAATAATTTAAATTTACCTCATAGCTGGGCAATGTGGATTGTAAGAGAATGCGGTGAACGGGGAAAATATAACGTACCTTGAGATGCCAAAAACGTCGACGTCCTCGCCCACGATTCCATGTACGGGCCATTCTTCACCGTCGTCCTCGAGCTCCGGCGGGCTTGGTGAACGGGCAATCATCTCATCGTCCTCGCAAGTCATCATAATTTGTTGGCTAGTTTAGTCTGAAATGACTGAAATCCTTTTATCTTCCATACCCGGAATATCTCACGGCTATCAGTTGGAACTGAAAAAAAGTACGTCAATTGCCCTTCTGCGGTGTAGCGAATCCCTATACAACTTATGCAGACAGCTTTCTCACTGCCTCTGATGTCCTCCTAACACCCGTTTTTGAAATTTCGAGAAGGTGTAGATTGGCACCACAGGCTGCACAAGAGATTGTCAGCGCCGTTGCCTGTGCTCTGAACCGCCCACCCCGCCTTCTGAGAGATATCGTGCGCGATGGCAGCCAAGTGATCACGACAGGCGACACTGCCCTCGACCAGGTACTTGGTGGTGGCATCCGAGTTGGTATGGTATGGGAATTTGTCGGGGAAGGGTGAGTCTTCACACATACATGTCCCTGAACTTTACGCTAATTAAACCCTGGCATGCAGCGCATCCGGGAAGACACAGCTAGCGTTGCAGCTCTCACTTCTTGTGCAGCTCCCCGTCGCTCAAGGTGGCCTCGATGGCTCAGCATGCTATCTCACCACTTCCGCTAGCCTACCAACCCCTCGCCTAGTCGAGCTGCTGCACGAACACCCTCTTCTTGCAAGCTCGCACTGCAAGCTCGACAACATTCAAACATGTGCGACGAAGACCGTACCCTCGCTTTTACACGCTCTCTCCGAAGTTCTCCCCGCATCGATCGACACCGCCAAGGCACGGACCAAGCCGCTCAAACTGCTCGTCATCGACTCGCTCGCCGATCTCCTCCTCGAAGACACCAAAACCTCCTCGACCACCCTCTCCGAACGCTCGCGCAACCTCTCCGCGATCGCGGTACAACTGCACGCCCTCGCAGCCACGCACCAGCTCGCGGTGATCGCTCTCAACCGTGTGACGGACGTCTGGGAACGTCGACCGGACGCGGACACAGGTAGACCAGGCGAGCTCCTCTATGATCACCAAGCGCGGATCTTCGGTCGCGCCTCCGAGGGTGGTTCTAAGAGCGCCGCACTCGGACTCGTGTGGGCCAACCAGGTGAACGCGCGCATCATGCTCGCGCGCACGGAGAGGCGTCACGTCGTCCCGGGGGCGGCGAGCCACCACGATCGCAAGCGGCTCCGGGTCGAGAACGCAAGAGGCGCGCGTGGTGCCGTGCGTGCGGACGATATCGTCGTTCGTCGTTTGACGGTCGTCTTTAGTACCGTGTGCGCCCCCACATCCGTCGACTTCCTCGTCACCTCGCGAGGTGTGCAAGCGCTTGCAGACGACGACGATGACCTGAAAGAAAACATCCGCGTAGCGTTGCGGGTGCCCGAGACACCCGCCCGTGCGCCACCGGTAAACGTGGCCCTGGCTGATATTTCCCCGTTGGACGTTGGCTCTGTTGTGAACGATCTTCGAGCTCCACAGCCCGGGGACGTACCTACGGGAGAGTTGGTCGAGGACGAAGACGCCTATTGGCGTGAAGTAGATGACTTGCCGTTTGTCGGAGATAATGTTGATCTTACTCAAGGTGTGGATCCGTTGTGATCCTCAAAGCTCTATCCTAGAAAGTAACTTGCTTTGGTTTTGGAAGATGTACTTCTAATTACTGTAAAACATCCCTGACATCCTAGGCTACTTGAATATATCACTCGTGACCTCTAATCTTATGGCGCAAAAATAATTAATGTGCTTGGAATCGTCTCTTGGCCCATACTCCCCAGAAATAGTCACTGCCACTGGAGAAGAGATCTCTCGTCGTCGGGAGATGTGAACTAGCACCACTGTGGGCTTTGAGGAACCGGATATCTCCGAAAACGAAATAAAGACTCAGGCCCTCGGGTTCTCAACGTGCCCCTACTCCCTAACCCGCTCTATAGATGTCGTATGTCAACTTCTCTCATGTAGGTGTCCCGCTCCTTTAATTGGTAATACAGCCCGAGTCACGTCAGCCGCACTCAGGTCAGCGAAATGCAACCGAGCTCTTTCCCGCTCCAGGTGATTGGTACGTATACTGTATTTATCATGATGCTCTGATAATTACTAAATCTCTTCCCTCTGCCAGTTCTCAAAGCGCACAACCTTCCCCGTCTCAAGAACCTCTTTGGGAGGAAAAGAAAATTTTATGCTACTGTGACAGACGGGGGGAGAACATGGAGGACACGATCTGTGCGAAGCGTAGCCCAACGCGTGGAATGGAACGAGATCATCGATTTGTAGGAAATATCGTATTTTTATCCTATTTGCAACTGAGTCTCTTGCAGCATCGTAGAACCACGCTCTCGTATCTCAATATCCGTTTATGTGAAAATTACCATGCGAGATGATATCCTTGTTGGAAGGCAGGAGATAGTCTGTGAACCCCAACAAGGTTCGTCTTTTAAGAATTCTTACCCATGCGTCCGGCTGAACATCCTACAAATAGAAATAGATATTGTTTTCCGCAGTGATGACGGACATTCGACGGAGGCAACCACTGTCTTCTTGACGATCATCGAGTCAGCGAAGACGAATTCCTCTCTGAATGCGGCAGTCAACATCCCGAGCCCCACGACGGTCGATCTCGATAACCCTGCTGCTGAAGGAGGGGCTGCGCGTATTTCTGTCCAACGCAACAGTGAAACCATGCAATCCATGGCAGCTGCCGCCTCTCTACCTCCTTTACTCCGGACAGGTGACCTTCCCAGTGAGGGCGATACTCCTCCTGTGCAACAAGTGCTGGGGAGCCAACCAGAGAGGTCATGTGCCGCAATCCGTCGCGCCGAGGAAGCTGTGGACAATATTAACACGATAACAACATGGAAAAGGGCTGTAACTATTATCAAGAGGGTGATGGACACTGTCGCTCCGATCGCAGCGGTATGCCCAATATCATTTTTGCCCATCCGTCGCTGACCCAACTTTCACTCTTCAGCTGAACCCCTGTGCAAAAGTAGCCTGGAATCTGCTCTCAAAAATCCCTGAGGTGCATTTCATTGTCTTCTCGGATGATGTAAAACAGTCACTCATTTGTTTTGTTTTTCACTTTCCCTGCAGACCTTGCTAAAGCAGGTCGAGCGTGACCTCAACGTCGAAACACTACTTGAGGTGATACGCGATGCGTTTGAATTTCTAGAAGAAGCCGACACGTTGAGGGACATCCTGCCGGAGTCTAGACAGGCAACAATTCTTGGGGAGATGCTGGAGTGCGTCTCCAAAGGTGCAGAGTTTATTCGATCATATGCGGAGGATGTGCAAGTTGGTACGTCGTCTTTACCTCTCTCACTGATTGATATGAATAGTGGTTTTCAGGGAAGCGGACTGTAAAGTCTATCGTCGGCCAGGTTGATGGAACAATCGAACAGTACCATGCCGACCTCATCCGACTGCGAAAGAGTTTCCTCGCCCGTGCTACTGTTACTACCGAGGTTGCTGTGCTAGAAGCTGGTGCGTAGCTTTGATGGTCGCAGGCTCTCGGATCGTTAATCTGACAAGGAGCACAGAATTGGACGCAAAAATCAGGGAAATGCCCTATAAGGGAGGCTGGCGATTCAACGATAAGCGCTGTCTTCCAGGCACACGCGAAGGGTTCCTGGACTGTATTATCAAGTGGATTGAGAATCCCGAATCTGAACGTACGCTCGTTCTCCTCGGCCAAGCAGGCACGGGAAAGTCTTGTATTGCCCATGAGATTGCACGTCGCTTCGACGACAAGTGTCTCGGCTCGTACTTCGCCTTTTTGCGAAAGGAGCAGTCCAAAGATGAGGCTTACCAGCTGTTCACGACACTTGCTCGCGATCTCTCCGATCGCAGTCCTGCTTTCAAACACTCCCTTGGAGGGGTCATCAAGGATAAATCGTCTCTCCGTGGTACCCGAGATTATCATACGCTTTTTGAATGCCTCCTCCTTGAACCGCTCAAGGACCTGCCGCTTCCTAGTCCAGTTCTCATCGTCATTGATGCACTGAATGAGAGTGGAGCCACGATCGACAAAAATGGACTCCACACCTTCCTTGCTCAACGCCTCATTGACCTCCCTCCAGACTTTCGCATACTCATCACTTCGAGGCCGGAGAGTGGTATCGAACCTGCCTTCGTCAATGCGGAGTCGATCCGTACCATCTACATGGACGATACCGAACTGGCTGCCAATACAGAGCAAGATATTGGCATGTATTTTCAAAACAAACTTTCCGAGGACGTGTTCAAGGACTATGGCGGCAAATTAGTGAAGGCAGCAGAGGGCTTGTTTCAATGGGCAGCCGTTGCTTGCGGGTTCATAGATAGCCCTGCTAGTCTTGGCCTTAGCAAGAGAGAGTGCGTACAGCACCTGTTGGGCCACTCTCGAGAGCGGGATGATCAAGGACTGTTGGACGACTTGTACGAAGAAGTTCTCAAAGAGTACTTCAAATCGCATAAAGCACAGACTGTATTTCGGTCCGTCATGGGACAGCTTCTTGCCGCGATTGAGCCCCTGTCCATCGGTTCCTTGATTGCCTTACGACAACGTGCAACCAAAGACGACCCCGAGGATTCCGATCGCGTGCTTGGGATTCTCGGTTACCTCGGCTCGCTACTGAGCAATGTCACTTCATCTGATCAGACGCGACCCATCGTTCCTCTCCATACGTCATTCCGTGACTTTCTGACCAGCAAGACGAGTGATGTGTTTTATGTGGACCTTGAAGACGCCCACGATCAGCTGGCACACTCCTCCCTTACAATAATGCTTGATGGTCTCAAATTCAATATCTGCCAACTCGAGTCGTCACATCTCGCCAACAGCGACATCCCAGACTTGAAATCTCGAATTGCCAAATACATCCCACCTGCTCTATCGTATGCCTGCATTTATTGGGACGACCATCTAAGACACGTTTCTTTCGAGCACGAACTCTTTAAGAAGCTTCGATCCCTGCTCGAGACGAAGTTTCTGTTTTGGCTGGAAGTTCTCAGCATCAAGAACAGAGTAGGCGCTGCTTCACCAGCGTTGTCATCTCTGTCGATGTGGTTGCAGCCGGAGGTAGGTACATCATAATTTGATATGACATATAGTGACTTTAAATCGCAATAGCGTTCGCAAACGGAGGTGACGAAATTGTTGGGATTGGTGAATGATGCGTCCGCATTTATGCGGTATTTCGGCATGACGATAGCAAGGAGCGCTCCGCATATCTATATCTCTGCCCTCCCTTTCGCCCCGACCTCTTCTGAGATCCTCAAGCAATATATTCGCCAATTTCCTCGCACACTGACCTTGGAACGTGGGCAGTTGTCTCATTGGCCAGCATTGGAAATGACGATCCAGGCCCATAGTGGATTCATCTATTCTGTTGCATTCTCGCCGGAGGGGCAGCGTATCGCATCAGCCTCGTGGGACCACATGATTCGTGTGTGGGATTCCACAACAGGACAGGTCGTAGCGGGCCCATTTACTGGACACACCGATTCGGTCACATCAGTCGCATTCTCACCAGACGGGCGGCGTATCGCATCAGCCTCGTCCGATGACACGATTCGTGTATGGGATGCCACAACAGGACAGATCGTAGCTGGCCCGTTCACTGGACACACCCATTGGGTCACATCCGTTGCATTCTCCCCGGATGGGCAGCGTATCGCGTCAGCCTCTTGGGATCACACGATTCTTGTGTGGGATGCCACCACGGGACAGCTTGTAGTGGGTCCGTTTACTGGACATACAGATTCAGTCAGATCTGTTGCATTCTCGCTGGACGGGCAGCGTATCGCATCAGCTTCGAAAGATCACACGATTCGTGTGTGGGATGCCACAACAGGTCAGGTCGTAGCGGGCCCGTTTACTGGACACATCAATTCGGTCAGATCTGTCGCATTTTCGCTGGACGGGTGGCGTATCGCATCAGTCTCGGACGATCACACGATTCGTGTGTGGGATGCCACAACAGGACAGATCGTAGCTGGCCCATTTACTGGACACACCCATTGGGTCACATCTGTTGCATTCTCGCCAGATGGGCGGTGTGTCGCATCAGCCTCATATGATCACACGATTCGTGTGTGGGATGCTACAACAGGGCAGACCGTAGCGGGCCCGTTTACTGGACACACCGATCTGGTCACATCTGTCGCATTCTCACCGGACGGGAAGCGTATCGCATCAGCCTCGGATGATGGCACGATTCGTGTGTGGGATGCTACAACAGGACAGGTCGTAGCGGGCCCGTTTCCTGGACACACCGATTGGGTCAGATCTGTCTCATACTCGCCAGATGGGCAGCGTATCGCATCAGCCTCGGATGATCACACGATTCGTGTGTGGGACGCCACAACAGGACAGATCGTAGCGGGCCCGTTTACTGGACACACCCATTGGGTCACATCTGTTGTATTCTCACCAGATGGGCAGCATATCGCATCAGCGTCATCCGATCACATGATTCGTGTGTGGGATTCCATAACGGGACAGGATGTTGTAGCGAGCCCGTTTACTGGACACACCGATTCAGTCACATCTGTTGCATTCTCACCAGATGGACAGCATATCGCATCAGCCTCGTGGGATCACACGATTATTGTGTGGAATGCCACAACAGGACGGGTCGTAGCAGGCCCATTTACTGGACACACTAACTGGGTCAGATCTGTTAAATTTTCGCCAGATGGGCAGCATATTGCATCAGCCTCGTCCGATGGCACGATTCGTGTATGGGATGCCACAACAGGACAGGTCGTAGCAGGCCCGTTTACAGGACACACCGATCTGGTCACATCTGTCGCATTCTCGCCGGATGGGCAGCGTATTGCATCAGGCTCGTGGGATCAGACGATTCGTGTGTGGGATGCCACAACAGGACAGGTCGTAGCCGGCCCATTTTATGGACACACTGATCTGGTCGAATCTGTTGCATTCTCGCCGGACGGGCAGCGTATTGCATCAGCCTCCAACGGTCACACGATTCGTGTGTGGGATGCCACAACAGGATGGGTTGTAGCAGGCCCGTTTACTGTACAGCATCATAGGGTCACGTCTGTTGCATTTTCGCCAGACGGGCAGCATATCGCATCAGCCTCGGACAACATGATTCATGTGTGGGATACTACAACAGGACAGATTTTACAGGGCCCATTTACTCATCCGGTCACGTCTGTTGCATCCTCGCCAGACGGACAGCACGCTGCCTCAACCTCTGATGGCATAATTCATGTCGTAAGAGATGATATTAGGATCCATTTTACAGACCAACTCCTGATCGATAGTGACGGTTGGATATATGGAGAAGGGGGCGAACTTATTTTATGGATTCCCGAGCTTCATAGGCCATGCCTTCATAGACCCAGTACTCTTTGGATTGCGGGTCAGCATGAGACCCGGCTTGATCTCTCAAAGTTTGTGCATGGATCAAATTGGACTACAGTACATGACCACAGTTTATTTCAATAGAATCCGATGTTTTTTATTTAAAAAAGTGGAGTTGTTAACAAAAGTCGTTCAGCTCGAGTACGGCCTGCTTTGGCCGCACTAGTACACCCCGAACAACCCTGCGCCCTCTCAAAAAGAAAGGGAAAAGGAAAGATAATTACATCACCTGTACGGATCGCAACCTCCGCTCCATTCTCAGAGTTCTCAGCATTCGTGTCACTAACGTACCCGCGCACGCCTTCTTCTCCTTTGCGAATATACTCTCAGAGCCAGGGCCTCCAGCGGCGCTGTACCACCAACGCTACCGAACATCCATGACGCGTTCCTCGAAAAAGCCTAACGAGTCGTCAGACAGGACGTAGGACGCGATTCCGCGGCAGTCCAACAATTTCCTGCTGCTGCTAGTAATAGCCCCAAGATACCGCCTCTTCCTCAGGCTCAGCTCACTCGCGCGACTCAAGAAGTCCCTTAACCAATATATATATATATATTAAAAACCTCAAGCTTCACGTTTAAATGGTATGATTATTTTTCAGTCGTCAATAGGAAAAACTCATCGCTCTAACTGTTTTGTATGTGGTGATCAACCCGTGCTGATCCCAGCCCGAAGGAAGTGAGGGTCCTTCCAAATGGCTTGTATTTTTTCTATTTCTTTTCTTGGGTGAAGTTGTTGTAAGGACGAGTACGATACAATACATTCATTATTCCCAGACTGTTGTTATGGCAAGGGGTCGCATGATGAAATTTACCGAAAATCACACGCTTTCGCATTTTGCCGATCAAAGTGAGTCAGGTCTTAACATCTCCTGTGGGGACCCTGTTATCGTGTTCGCGTTGAATGATGCACGCGACCTGACAACATTGTGGGCCTAACTGCAACAAAACAGACAAACTACAATACAAACTTGACCACTACGGAAGATATGCAAGACACAGGGATGCAAGCCATGGGGAACGCGGTGCGATGCAACTGAAGTCAAAGCTCTGGTTGGTGCCCCAGGCCGATAAACCTGGTTATGTCCAAGAGACCGTCATCATAACACGACGAAAAGACATAATTATAATTGGAAAGAAAAGACAGTTCACGCGTCTGATGACAGCTCTTGCCAACCCTCCTGACCAAACGTGTTCTCGCCCGAGTAGCTCACGTAGAGGAAGTTGTCCTCATCCCTACCAAGGAACAGTATCAGTGATACCAATAACAACGTAGTTTAGATTCAGATGGCTGCTTACTTGTGCTCCTCGTATATCGCACTCATCAGTGCTGCGGTTGGTGGAAGGGTCTCATCGACAAAGATAAAAATGGCCTTCTCAGGCGCGAGCTTGATACGCTTGCGGATCACGTAGACGAATTGACCCACAGTCAGATCCTAAGTTACGGGAGAATAAAAATGAATCATGTATGAACTACAATTGCAGGGTACGCACGGAGGGCACCAAATACTTCTTTTTGTCTATGGTGGGGATATCCGTTCGGTCCGCTTTTTCGCAGATGACCTGTTCAGTGAAGACGTAGGAGGGGGGGCAACTCTAAGGGGACGATGTGAAAAGATAACGTACAGGAATGCGATCGGGGTACTTCTGGCGAATGCGCTCAGCTTCAGCCTTGCGTTTCTCTGGGGAGAAGAAGGTGGGATCAGATCAGGATCACAGGGCGACCGAGACGCGCGATTTACCGAAGGGGTGTTCATCCTTGAATTTGGAACGCATCGTTGATATATGAAAAGCAGTGATGTGTGTGTTCTGGGTGTAGGTGAAGGTTGGGTAGGGGGTTGCTGCGCGGATGTTAGGGTGGCTTATAACACACGAGGTGGGCACGTTAAACGCGGGTGCCGGAACATTGCCCACGCTCACGAGTCAACAAAGCACAACAACCCGAGTCCCGCTTATTTAGCCACCGCTCGCCAACTACTCTTAGTGATCCATGACTCACTCACTGCTGTGCATGCTGTCCACGCATTTCAAGTCTTTTCTCATTACGAATCCTCATCAGCCGAGCCCAGTTTACGCCAGTTTATTCTATCCTCGACATTATCTTTGCGGCTCAGCGGTGCCACTACATGTCGCTGGAATCTATTGGCTTCATGAGAGACATTTTGACCTTCCCTCTCTGTGTGTTCTTATCCTTCTCCACTTCGATGCTCACCGTGACCTTGTCGAATACGGCAATCTCAATATTATTACCTTGTACCCCAGAGGACGGTATTGTGAACGTATAGTTGTCCGCGTCAAACCTCGTCTCTCGCTTGATTGTGATCAAACCTTCGATACCAAGCCTGCAGAATACGTTCACGTTGACGTTATTACTCGCCTAGCAGATGAGCAACGGCACCCACTTTGAGACGAATACATTGAGACCATTTCGGAATGTCCGAATGACAAATGCTTCCTCGGTCACCTTACCAACCCCCAGGGCTGCAGATTTCTCTGCTCGAGCTTTGAGCGCAAGGCCGACGTAGAACTCGACGCTGGCACGGCCTGCCATCTGTGCCATGCGATGTCGTTTGTTTACAACATCCAATGTGCGCTCAACATGCGATTTCGAGTGAAGAGAGGCATGCAATGGACAATAGGATATCGCTGCAGCAAGTTGCCGGTGCACAAGGACATCTAGTTCCTTCTAAGAGATGCTAGAGCGCAACGTAAATAGCGCACTCACCGGCATACCTTCGAATAGGACTTGTAAAGTGGGTGTAAATAGGGCTAGCTAGGCCGTAGTGTCCGAATGTATCCTTGGACACGCTTCCGGAGCAGAAATATTCTGCGGACAGCATACATCGCGTCGCCATTATCCTAACGAGCGTGTTGAACGCGGGCTCTTTGTGATCCTGCAATTGTCAACTCAGTGTTATGTCTGGAATCAGTCCAGAAGAACCCACAATGCACTTATCCAGCGATGTTGCTAGCGCGCCAGAGCTAGACACATCTAGTGATATCCCGCGACGCTTCTGGAGGATGTCCTGGAGTTTTTCAAAGTTCGCTTTTGGGGGCGGCATATGTCTTCGGAGAACGGCCGTTTGCGGGAATGCCTCTAGAATCCTTTGCGCGACGCTTATGTTCGCGAGAAGCATGAACTCCTCCACGAGACTGTTGGTTTCCCGCATCTCTTTCTGCTCAACATCTATAGGGTCTGAGGACTCCGCGCTATCGAGATGAATCTTAACTTCTGGCGATGCGAGATTGAGCGCTCCTGCAGCCATGCGACCTGCTTTTAACTTGAGTGCGATGGTGTTGAGGAGACGGATACTGTCCGTCAGTTCATCTTGCCGGTGTCTATGTATCTCGTGAGATCACTCATAAATACAGAGGGTGTCGGACAAACGGGTCATCTTTACGAATTTGTGCTTCCTCGTAAGTGAAGGCGCATTTAGACGCAATAACGGATTTGGTGAACCGGACATCTACGATCTTCGCGTCAGGTGTCAATTCCTATATTTGACGAAGATGTCAGAAGTTCCTAGCGAGGAGGAAAGTTCTACCCACCCAGATTACTGAAAACGCTAATCGCTCGACAAAGGGCCGTAGAGAACAAAGGTTCGTCCCAAGAAGAGCAGGTAGCATGTCTATGCGTTTGTCTACGAGATATACCGTTGTTCCGCGCGCAGCTGCTTCGGCGTCCATTGGATTGTCAGGGAGAACAAAGTGAGAAACGTCGGCGATGTCTGAGGCCAGGTTCAACAAGGACATTAAATCCAATCAAAACACCAAACTCACGAACGCCTGCTTCAATGTTCCCATTTTTCAATCTACGAGCGTGCAGGGCATCGTCGATGTCCTGACAACCTGTGGAATTGGGTAGTGGGCAACTTGCCTTGCTGAGAGCCGAGCATACGCACCAGGAGGATCAATGCTGCAGATATTTAGATGCCGTAGGTCTTCACGATCTCTCCAATTAGGGTTGTCATCACTTTTTGGCGGAACAAGCCATTGCTCCCCCTCAGCTGGCAAGCAGTCCAAGATAGCCTTCCCAAAAGGCCTGTATGGGACGTCAAACTCGAGCAGCAGGCTTTCCTGCTCCGCCTCTTTGCTTTCTACCTTGCCAAGGGCTCTAACGAAGTGACCTTCAGGGTAGCGCGATGTTATATCCCACTTGTCGATGGTAACCAGAATCTTTTGACCAAGAAGTGTTGGGGCCTGGCGGGTGCGCATTCGAATGCGTGGAAGGAGACGTGAGACTGGTGTCGCGAATACAGTCTGTTGAGAGAGTGATGTCGTCGTCGACGAATTGAGGGAGGTACTGTCTATGTGACAGACATATCTTGGTTATGAAAAATAGCTGTCAGGACCAGCGGCAGTGCGAATTAGGGCCCACATACGCTCGCCAATTCCTCTTGATAACGCCAATCACCCGACCTGTGGGCTGCTTCTCGGATACTGCTCGAGAAGGGACTTCAGGTCTCGGAACTTCTTCATTCACAAACACTCTTTCTCCCTCCTCATCCGACTCGTCTGCGTCGTCATTTTTAAGCGTAGCTTTCGGATTGGTTAGCATTGTCTGAGTGATATGGGACACCAACTCACAATCCTGGTCGACCACTTCGTTTGTAGGTGCCTTCCATTCTTGTTCGCTGAAGACTTCGACTGCCACAATATCTCCCTGTACAGCTCGATTCATATTTTCCCTCCCAATCAAAAGGATTGGTTTGCTATAGACCTCCACATTGACGCTACCCTAAGAGTCGTCATTGGAAACGCAATATCTGTTATCACCCATAGAGCTTACCTCTAAAAAATTGAACTGGTTCGCGTTGAAGTGTCCTTGATGCAATTGGCCGGCTTTGATCCCTGCCATGAGTGCGCCAGTGGACAAGTACTAAATCATAGTCATGATCGATCACGGCTAGGAATAGACACCAGAAGCTGCTCACCTCGGGATATAAGGGAGGGCGCCCTGCAGCTATGGTTGGCTCAATACTATCAGATCCGACTGATAACAGGTCAACAAGTTGCGCAGATTCGGGCATGCCCTCGACATATTGACGAACTACGAGCAAATAAACGGGAAAGTTCATGACCGTGCGTGTGACAGTCGATTACCTGAAGAACAAGGTATCCCATTTTTCTCAGCCTCCAATCGATTCGCGACGTCGTCTGTCAAAAGTAGAATTGTGGGTAGTATTGGTTTCGGTTGCCCTCGGATTGGTGGGCGCGTAAGGGATATATGCGTGTTGTACCAGGCTGCCCCGATGCGAATAGCTGGGGCTCTGAATCAGCGTGTGGCAAGTTCACGGTACGAAGTTGCTATTACTTACCTCGGTCGTTGCGGTCATTTGGAGTCTCTCCTGCTTCGCGAATCACAGCCGTTTCCCTGTTATGGGTGGATAGCGGTTCCTTGCCAATATACAATACTCACGAGCGAAATTCATTATAAAACATCCAAGTATGTTTCTCGTCCGACTTCATTAACGCCTTGAGTCTGTTGTAAAGCGGAAGTGACCGGTGTCGAACTTCCTCTAGGACTGTTTGCAATAGTATAACAGGCGCTTTAAAATGGTTTGATTCCATGAGATCCATCTACAGAATGAACTCAAGCAGATAGTCTCCGCACGTGGTGGAGGACAGACCTGAGCAAGGAATACGTTTGTGTCAGGTAGGACAAAGTGACCATTAGGAAACAACTTGTGATCGACGGCACCGCTAAAAGGAAGATGTGGTCGAGGAGTAGAGACGCATTCTCTACATTTCTCTATTCCGCAAGAGACATCGTCCCTTAGATATCTCTCTCGAATGACTGAAAGAGCTTTTGAACACCCAGACACGAGCCAAACACGATCAGGGAGCACCTTTGACAACTTTCCCTCTGGCTGTTTTTTTAAAGAATTTACGTTGTGTGAAGACGGCATCATCTCGTTGTCGTTTGCGTATAGTGATTTCGACCATGGTTGTGGGAAGTGAACAACGTGTCACCCGAATCTAACCTAACCTAATCTCACTCTCTAACAAGCGCCAGCACGAGCAACGTCAGTGTCTAGTCTAAAACTACAGCACTGTAGCTGGTCATCACTCAAATTCTTCAAATTTTAGTTGCCCACACGGGTGGGATGCAGTTACTCTGGCTTCTTTTACTGTTCATCCCCTCCGTCACACCACACCCTTTCAATACTTCTGCCTCACTCGTATGGGGGACATACCGTCCCAACCTCTATTTTGGCCTTAGGCCGCAAATACCCCAGTCTCTAATGACTGGTCTTATCTGGTTTGGTACCCAGGACTATCAATCTTTTACCAGCAAGTCTCCCCTTCGATGCCACGTTGACACGTAAGCACCCATTCTGACGCACTTCGCAGGGGCACGTCACGCTTGTGACCAAGGCGACAAGCTGGACCACTACACGTGGACTCAGTTTGATGCCCGGGAAGGAGGCATTCAAGTTCTAAGAGATAGCCAGAACAATGTCAAAATTACCACCGAGTTACTAAAGGTCGATGGTGGCGAAGATGGTGGAAGCTGGGCAGCGCGAATAAAGGGGGAGCCGATCAATGCAGGTTCTGGCATTTTAACATTCATATCGAGTTCGTGCTCACTATTACGCCTGTACAGGGTTACCATCGCATACCTCTTTTATCTTCTACGCCGGACTGGAAGGGATGGGGGGGCTCGACTTGGAAACAGATGAAGACGAGAATGTGCGTAGCCCCCTTTTCTGCTCGCACTAACAACCGAAATGTCACATCAGGGCATCGAGGGTCCTATCGCATTGACAGGGTCAACACCTGAGCTTGGTGACTTTACTATTCGAGTTGTGGATGGTACGCCTCCACCCCTTACCACCGCTACATACTCCCGACTGAGTTTGTAGGCCCAAATAACAACTTCGTGTCCGGCGGTCCGTTCTCTGACGCTTTCGCTAAGCGTATAGGGAGAACCCACTACAGCGGGTATCGAGTTCCTGCGGGAAACATATGGCGGGCAAAGGGTACGTGCTCATTCTTGCCACCCGACGTAAACTGAATATGATCTAGACTTCATCCTGAATGATGTTGCGGAAAATGCCAGGAAGGCCGTGAAAGACTTCAAGGGGCAGGACTCAGTTCCTCATCCTTCATTCATCCTTCAGCTTTCCGATGACACCTTCTCAGGAAGTAACCTGTTTGCTGTACAGAAGTTCTTTGATGGAAAGTTCCAGTTTGATGTGTTCTTTGAGAGCCAGAGTGCCAGGACAAAATTAAGCTGTACGTCGTAAACGGTGATCGATGACGCTTACAAGGCTAACGAACCTTCCGTAGCTGCAACCCTTGACGAAGGAGTCACTGCCTTTTCAACTTCATTCACCCAGCGTTTCCATGAAATATTCCCCATTTCTGATTCCTCTAATTGGGAAGCACTCGACGCGTTTTCCCAAGCAATCACATCTAACCTTCTTGGTGGTATTGGGTACTTTTTTGGCACATCGATCGTAGACCCTGCGTTCTCGTACGATTGGGACGATGATAGTGCGCCGATGGACAGCGATGATGACGACAAGAGACATGGCGCCGACGGTCCTCATTTGACAGAACCGAGAGCCTTGTTGACTGCAACACCTAGTCGTAGCTTCTTCCCAAGAGGCTTCTATTGGGATGAAGGCTTCCATCTTGTGCACATTGGCGAATGGGATAACGACCTTAGGTTAGTTAGTGTTCCCGCTCTCCGGATACGTCCGCTGAGCTCTGCCATAGCCTTGAGATCCTCAAGGACTGGGTAGATCTAATCGACGATGATGGCTGGGTTGCTCGCGAACAGATTCTTGGCGAAGAAGCGCGCAGTAAGGCATGTTGTCCGAGCTTTACGTGACCGTTGGATGTTTCACTCATGGTCACGATTACAGGTCCCGGCGGAATTCCAAACACAGGTTCCCAGCTTCGCCAATCCCCCTACGTTAACCATGGCTGTAACGGCCTTTATAAAGCGCTTCAGACGCCAGGACGAGCTAACCGACCTGGACTTGGGTTTGGGTTTTGGCACAGGACATCCTCAGATGCCCTTTGCAACCTCACAACCCTCACGTGGTAGTCGCTACCTGGAGGATCGAGACCTTGCGCTGTCTTTTTTGAAATCTATATACGAGCCGCTCAAACGTCATTATGAGTGGTTTAGGCGCACTCAGCGTGGGCAACTTAAGCAATATGGACGCAAGGCACGCTCCAGGACAGAAGCTTATCGGTGGCGTGGTCGTTCAGAGAAGCACGTCCTGACGAGTGGCATGGATGACTATCCCAGAGCTCCGCCTCATATTGGAGAACTGCACCTTGACTTACTATCCTGGATGGCTTTCTTTTCCAGAACTATGAAGGAAATGGCCGAGTTTGTCGGGGAAGAGGAAGATAGATTGTACTATGCCAGCAATGAGAAGGGTGCGATCGATAATCTTGATGGTTTGAGCTTCACCCTGTCTTTGGTATCCTTTGTCTTGACTGTTTCGTTGAACAGACCTACACTGGAGCGAAGATTCACAGATGTATTGCGACGTTGGTGTGGATGACGATGGTAACTGCTGTTCGGGTTCCCTGGACAACCTAGGCGACTAATGTCATCTAAAACAGATGAATCCTACCATGTCTGTCATAAGGGTTATCTGTCCTTGTTTCCCTTCCTATTGTCTCTGCTACCCCCGGACTCCCCACGTCTTGGCTCCATTCTCGATTTATTGCATGACCCCGGACATTTGTGGTCGCCGTACGGCATTCGGAGTTTATCCGCATCCCACCCCGAATTTGGAATGGGGGAGAACTACTGGAGAGGCCCTGTCTGGGTCCAGATGAATTATCTTGCATTGCAAGCATTGCATGAGGTGAGTGAATTGTAGACACGGTTGATTGACTAGACCTTATGAATTGGTTACCTACCTACTAGACCTATGTTGTGCATGAAGGACCCTATCAGGACAAGGCACGAACAATCTATTCAGAACTCCGCCAGAACGTAATCGACAATGTTTTCAAGGCACGTAGTTTTGTTCATTGTACCCGTGTATAACCATTTCTGAGTCACGTGTGAAGGTGTATGAGCGGACGGGCTATGTTTGGGAGCAGTATGACCCCAATACAGGTGAAGGGAAAAGAAGGTGCGTCCATTCCATGGACCTCATTCCGAGAGCTCCGGTTGATGGAGAGGCGTTCTCTAGTCATCCTTTCACTGGATGGACTTCCCTAGTCACCTTAAGTGAGGACCATGCCACTACTGACATCATCTAATGACTCATTTATTAATTTAGTTTTATCTGAGAAATACTGACAATGGGCGGCCCACACACAGCCCTTGTATCGCAGCTCTCTGTAGAGGTAGAACCTGCTACAATATACATTCCCTATCCCGACTCATACCCCAACTCGACTGATTATTACAACGCCTGATGCAACGTGACCCTTAAAAAAATCAAAGAACAACTACAGCCCTGAGCCAGTACGAGGTCCAGGGAGTCGTGGGATCTTCGAAATAATAACCTGCAAACCCAGGATCTATCAATATTTGGGGGAAAGAAGCTGAGATAGAAGTCCGTCCAGTAAGAGTCTAGCGCTATGTGCGCAGTTCAATGTTCAACCGTGAGAACTCAGGCCTCAGGCGCTGGGCCGGAGCACGACACCAGTTTGGTGGAGATTGACTTACCGTAATAGATTCCTGTGCAAGCTTTACGAAAAATCCCAAATAGATGTAACCAAAATAGGATAATCATTCCTGATGGGCAGTGCCGCATGCAACAGAATGTATTATTAAAGACCGAACTCTGGGATTCTGGGAATTGTACAACAATTGAAGGATTTAGTAGACCCTCCAAACTCTACAATGGCTTTCTTACCACTGGCAACAGAAGTCATAGAACCAGTTTGTGAAGTCAGGGGCCCCACTAAAGGCAAGGGCCACTAGGCCACTGCCAGTGGCATGCTGGTATGGATGGCTCTCACAATGTTGCTATACATGACAACCAGAGCCCTTTCACAGAGCATGGGATGTATCGTCATCCTTTAGCCATGGTACTGGACTGGAGAAACATTCAATAAGTATCTTAACTGGCGATCACGGCATGTGGTTGGTATTAACTTCAAGGGGCGATCAACAAAGTTCGTGAAACGCACCGGCGTGTCGTGACTAGCTGTAGTACAGCACAGCGTTTCCTGCAAGCGTTAATTCAAACTTTACGTATAATTTTGCCGATAATATGGCGTTGTGGCACGGTGGCGACGCGCAGCAAAACCTTAGGCCATTGTGCCCATCAATTATAGTTTTCCGCAGGCTAGGGTCATCAGTGGCGGGGGACCCATGGTTGGCTTATTGATATGTGATCAAGAACCGTGACCTGGAACCTGGATGAATAAAAGGCACAGGTCCTGCCCAGGAGTCACGGAACTTTGGCCCCCTGGCCCTTTGTTTTCCTCGATAAGACCTACAACGAGTGACTCGGTCAAGACTTTCTGGATATATACTTGGGACTCACCTTCTGGCATACATCTGCAGAAAAGGGTATCCTGGATATTCCATCAGAAGCCATCGGATATGAAGCGCTTCCGTGCCAGTGCTAGAACAACTGTGGGATGGGTAGAAAGCCCAAATGTATAGCGCCTCATTTGAGGGTCAGAACGGGGTCTTGTAGGCCCATATATATAAGCCCGGGTTAGAAATCTGTAGTATCGCCATCTCCACGAGATTGGTTTCCGTGCAAAATTACATCCATAGGACGGGTATTAGTACTGTATTTGCATTCGGATCCCACCAGCGGTTTCGATAAGGTTAAGGTTATCCCAACGGGTCGGTTCGTTCAGTAACCGGTGTGTGCCAGTGGCAGTACGGACAACGACTCGAAACTTTTAAGCGAACGAGCGACTACCCTTTTCCTATTTTCCCCCCACGATGTACCTGCATGAGTATGTGATCAAAGGAGTCTTTTCGCTATTGGTACATTCGCTAGTCCCTAACGGCCCTTCATCCATCTGACCCCATCGCGTCGCAGACTTTGTTGTATGTCTATGTCACCTATGGAGATACCCAAGCACCTAGTCCATTAACCCCATACCGAACGGAATGGGACGTTTGTTGGCAAATGGCAACCTGGTACATGACCTGGCATATAGCCATCTGCTTATCCGTGGTCTCTCTACCCTCTCGACTGTTTAAGCTAGAGTGCGGTTCCTTCACTCTTTCTCTGGTTCAGGTTTCTGACGGTGGCGGCGGGTTAGTTTGGATGATCAAAACATTCCCCAAGGCCCAGATTGGAGGAGATTGACAGTCCTCTTTCTCTGGTATCTTGCGGGTTTACCAGTTGCCTATGTGATGCAGCAACCATGCAGTATTGGGGCTCCCGGGATATGGGCACGTACATTCAGAGTGTTCGTCGAGGGGGTAGTGGCCTTTGGGCTAGGGGGTGTCATATACGTTGGTGCAATTTCCGTCTTGACTGCGCCTGAGGTTGACATTTTTACCCCGCTGTAGGGAGTGGGTCGCTATCTATGCCCAATTCCCCGCTCAGGTCCACTGGTATTGCCCTTTATGCCTGAGAAGACCTCATCTGTCCAAGTCGGACCCGACGGTGTTGTGTAGCAATTGCTCGGCCCTGTACCATGGGATTGGCCTTATTCGGAGGTCGGGCCGCACCAGGCGAGACTCCCCAAATCGGACAGCGGGAATGCTCTTCCCGCGCTCCACATGTCAAATTTGGCGGACCGAGTCTGTCTGTCAGCCTTGCCTGTCCACGTCCCAAGTACATGGGGAGTTTTCCGTAGCTTCTCCGAACCTTGTTTTCAAGTCGTTTTCTATCATGTGGATTATGTATGCTCCTGCTGGCCTATCATCGGACATGGTGAGGCACGAAAGAGTGAGCACATGAGCATTTGCAGCTTGAGGTGGGTTGGAGAAGATCCAGCTAAGGTCCAGATTATCCGCAGCTTAGACAATAATCAGGGCGTGAAATTGTGACGATCGTCACCACGGTCTGTGTGTTCCAGCTTGGTGTTGTCTGCATGTGCTTCATTCATCCATTTCGGAACCAGGGATGGCGTGATAATGGGAATTTGATGAAAAATCATGGGCAAGTCCTTCGGGGTCCCCAGCTGCAAGCGCCAAGCGAGGTGACGCATCAGGCGCTTGTTTTCATCTCGATGATCGATAATGGTGACATGAATCCATTCATGGTAATTTTGACGGCACAGTAATGATGATGCACGTATTTTTAGTAACTTCCTAGGAACTGACTGAACGTTAGTGCTGATCCTGACTGACACAAAGACGATGTATTTCGTTGTTCGTCTATGAATATTCTGCGAAGCTGTTAAATCAAGTTCGGTTTGTATCGAGTGCTACGGTAATACACGTGTGAGTTATTTCTGGTTGATAATGCTGTTTTCTCCCTGTGATAAGACTATAGCTAGCAAGGGCGTAGTGGATCGCAGGACGAGAAGTTGCAGGACCGCTTCTAGAAGCAATCCTGCTACAAGTGAACCCTGTATCAGTATGATTATGGCCGATCAAGTTTTCATTTACGGCCGGAGGGAAAGAATAAAGAAACATCTAGTAATGAGAGATGAATCCGATCGAGCTGAAGCCACTTATTCACGACCCAGTCAACACAGGATAGGGGATATTGGGTTCAATAGAATCGTAACAACCGGGGCCAATACAGTACAGCAGAATTGATAGCCGTCAAGGGTCTGAATCCGAGTCCAGAAATGGAGGTGCTGACGGAGTTGGGATAGGCAGCAATGCCCGAACCGAATAGTGAAAGACAGACACTCGGAATCACGGAAAGAGTTCCCTTCACTGTACTGTGGAGCCCCGTAAATTTCCGAGCACTAGCATGGCAAGTTATGATTACGGCCCACATGAACGACCCGAGGTTCCATGATCAGATTGAGAATGTTCCTAATGCCCTTCCGTAAAGCTCAAAAAGTGGGCCGTTACATCGACACCTGAGACACCGTGCATTGGACGTCGCTTGGTCAGAAGACAAAGAACCATTATCTCTCGGTTTCAAAGATAAGAATGAGACCAATCGTCCCAGGGAGGCCTCTGTAACTCTTCTTCGCGAAACCATTTAACAAAGGGTCGGATCAGAGGAAACAGTTCAGGATGTATCCTTTCGTCGTCCCAAGCTATTGAACAAGGTCCAAATAAATCAAGGCTGCTATCGAGATGGACCCGATGAAAAGAAAGTGGTTACTAAGTTCAAGTACCAGTACTGGCATCAGTCAGGTTTGCATGATTCCCAGAAGAAACCCGAGGAATCGGAACCCATACGCACGTAAATTTTTACGTTGGTACGGGTGTCACCATGAAAGTTGTCAAGTGCACATCCGCCTGCCAGTGGCCCCGGGCTTGGCGGGCTGGTCCGAGTGGTCGCGACGGTGCGACCGCCCGTCAGGTACACCTTGTGACCTTTGGTAGTCACGTGTCATGATGTTTGTTTTTGCTTCCTCGGCCACCGCAACTACATCAACAGCATCCACCAGGTCAGCTTTGAGATGCGTACGGAGAATTTTTTTTTCCGAGATCGTCATTGCCGCTATAGACTAGCAAGTCTTGCACTAGGTGCAATAACCGGTACTGCGCCACATTGCGCACCTTGACAGGTCGTCTTCAATATACCATCTTGGGATGTCCCTTTGTACGGGACAGTTGTCGCATAACTCCATGCTGCCCATCTGGCTAATTTCCCATTTGTATGCCTTTGTCTTTGAGTGGTGTCCTCTGGTAGTCATCTGGCGCATGCCTTGTCTTCAATCTGGCAATATGCTTGTTTGCTTCCGTCGACCAGAGGATAAGCGAGGCGTTCACGTTCTTTTTATACACGAGCCTCGATGTCGTCCTTTCTGGATACCCAACATACGTTATTGGGTGTAAAAGAAGAGCGCCAATCACCACCTCGCGCAGCACTTCTTAGTCTCCTTCAGAGATTAACCTTCACCATGCGCCTAGAACTCCCTGTTTTATCCTTCGTTTCCATCGCCTTGCTCATTTTGATTCTTCCGGGGCAGGTTCACACTTTTAGCATCCCTTCTGTATCTATCATCGCTTGGTTTTTTCTTTGTAACCTCATTCATGGGATCAACGCCATACTTTGGTCTGGAAACCAAAATGTGCAAGCACCCCTGTGGTGCGACATATGTGAGATTTTCGCCCATTGTTCAGACTGCGTATTAATATCGCCTTTAGCTTCTGTCGTGCTCCTTGGTGCCATGGTCGCCCTCCCCGGTTGTTTCTTGTGCATTTCTCGCCGGCTGGAAGCGATCACCTCCATTCATATGGTTGACCAGAAACGTGGCAAGACATTTGATAGATCTTTCGAGGCCGTTGTATGTTTTCTGTTCCCAGCCTTGTACATGTCTCTACGTGCGTAAAATTGATGTCTAGCCGCCGACATCTTGAATCTCACACCCACGCAGATACGATTGTTCAGGATCATCGCTTCGTTATACTTGAAGATTACGGCTGCCAGGCCGCTGTCTATAATTCTCTGCCAGCTTTGATTATAGTGTGGTCACCACCTCTTTGTATTTCTGTTATTGGGATCCTCTATTGCCGTGAGTCGATTCGCTACTACTGCGGCCATCCTCCTGACTAGGCGTCGCCACAGTATCCGCGGTGATTAACGTCAGCAAACACCGTGAACGATATACCTCAAGCCGTTCCAAACCTGAGATTTCTTTGTCTCTCTTTACCCGCCGGATCGCCTTTGCAATTGGTGGAATGCTCTACGTAGCCGTTGTCTATGCCTACGTTTTGTCATCTATCGCAACTTCGGGCCTGCTGCCATGGCTAAGCGTGTCGCAAACTCGCTCGCAGGTCATGGATATCGACACTGTACTTTCGCCCTCACAGATGAGCATACAAAGCGAGCTCATATGGTGGTTCATTCCTGTCTGGTCGCTCCTACTATGTATATTATGTGCTTTCGGAAAGGAAACACAAAACGGGTACCACTCCACGTTCAATTGGCTCTCACGGAGGTTCCATGGAGATATCAGTATCTTGCCTATGCAGTACGTCCTTGATAATGCCTTAAAATCTTATGCACTAACGCCTCACCCAGTAAGCGATCATCTACCGCAACCATCCCGGTTCACTTACTGAGATCTGGTTGGGACGACGACCTCGACTTGGGTTCCCCTTTTGCTTCCTTCCGCTCTAAGCGCTTCTCTTTTTTCAAAAAGGCCGAGTCCACACGCTCTTCCACTCCCAGTCCTCAACCAGAGAACTATGTCATGGTTGCGCCGTCTACCACTAACTACTTTCCGAGTAGTACTACCCAGAATCTGCGCTCGCCCTCGCCTAACGTGGTTCAGAGTTACGCACCATTTGCGCCCCCGTCCAACAAGCCTATGGTAGACACTCTGGCCGTGCCCCTAACAAATCCGGACGGAGATTCTTTCAGGTCATCACTCCGTGGGTCCATTCTCTCTGGGGATGCGTGGCCTCAACCCCCTGAAAGCATACATTCTCCGATTACATCCCAAGCGTCAGCTGCCATCGCGGATCATCATGACCCTCGCCCCTCGTCTCCACTATCTTCACGATCGTCACTTGGAAGTACGATAGCTGACGCACTTGGGGCAATTCCTACGCACCTGCGTGACGTTCCGTTTAATCGGATGGAACTTGAACTCACGACTGTTCCTACTCTGAAAAGACCTCGCCCGGCGCACAAGGGATCGAAGAAGAGCAAAGCGATCCATATGATGGTGGTGCATGAAACTATTACTGATTCCGATTCTTGAACTATATGTGTATCTTATTACTGGGGCGACTTCATTCCTCGCTTTTGATTCTCCACCTGCATTCGAATTTTCTGCCGTCCTGAAGCGGTTTTTCATCCTTGTTATCCTTCGAACCCATACATCTGTAGCACCTTGATATTGTATTATAGTCCACCGTCGCGTGCACGTTACCCAAATAGATCTAACATCGGGCTTCCCCGCCCTTTATGTCCTACCCAATAGCACTGCAGACAAAAGGCAACGATCCACCGTATACCCACCTCCAGGAAAGTCTTCATGTTGAATATGTGCTGGGGTGATAAACTAGCCTGAACCTCAGTGCCATAAACAGCACGCTCAGTCGGTGCAAAGTTCGACAACTTGGTTGCGTCACTTTGCACAAGGGCAAACACGGGTGTCAATTAAGGTTACCAGTAGGGAAGTTAGTAAGGACGTTTTGAAAGTCGCATCATCGTGATGTCACTGGCAAATATCACTTGTTTAGGCGTAAACCAGTTCGGCCATCAAGGCTTTTTGCCACCCCGAGCTCCGAGTCGGCGGGCACTGGCAATAACACCGGCGTGTCGAGATTGGCTAACCGACCAGTGCACGCAGAATTCATCTCCTTCCCTGGCCATTCCTCTTTACAGCAAGACGCGAGCCCGCGCCATCCTTGAGCTCAAGACGTCGCCAGGAGAAACGCAGTGCTACCGCCGTACTACTAACACCCGTGTCAAAGTCAAAGTCAAAAAAACAGCAGCAGAATCGTTCGCACAAAATTGCCGAATTTACGCGAAGCGAGCGTTTCGATGACGTTCATGCGGCTGGGAAATTACTGACAGAAATATCGTCAAGATGCTCGCACAAGCTAACGCTTCTGCATGACTTGAACCGTGCATCCTGTTCCATATGGTCGATGACATATATGACACCACTATCCCGGATGGCGTGAGAGAGGCGGGTATGAACGCTCTCATCGATGAATGGCTCGACGATGAGGTCACTGACGGGCGACGCAAATGCCTCTGGTGAGAGAAGGGAAAAGATGAGACATGGAAGTGTTAATATTATGTGACGTCTATAACGAAGGCCAGCAAGCGATGAACGTGTATAGAGATATAAGGGAGGTTCACGAAATTATTGCAAAAAGATCGCGCCATTTCAAAACCTGTTCTCTCGTTTGCTTTGCTTTCGCGATTTTGTCGGTGGTGGTCAACAAACCCAACAAAAAGGTAGTCGTCATAGAGATCGCGGCGGCCATCCCCAGCTGCTATGCAATGCAATGTGCGAGTATTCTGGCTAGTCCCAGTCCGTCCGAGGAGACTCGTTGGGTTCCTTCTTGGTTCCATCAGTAGTATCATGCCAGTGCCACAGCTGCGACGGTATTCTCCGTTAAAATACACGTCACCATCCTTGTCAACTTTGTCATAAAGGTTTCCCATAGGATAAGTGTAAAATGGCCTCAAAAGGTCGTTGCGCATCCTCGCGCTGTTCAACGCGCCTACCGCTGGGGAATGTCGTAATGACCGTATTATCTGGTTCACGTAGCCACTGCACCGTAAGTCGTGGTCCGAGTCCTGGATCCCCCGAGCCATTGTCAACCCTTGGTATGTCGGTTGTCTCGAGAACAAAATTAGGCGTCTGCAAGGATAAGTCAACACCTCAAGTGAGAGGGTACTACTTCCTCGCTTGAAAGGGACTGTGACTTGGTAAATGAAACGAGAAGAAACGCCATGTCACCCAAATCATAGAAGGAGCGAAGAGTCGGGTCAACATCATGCCATCACGAACATCCGAGATACTTTCTATGGTCGCTATGCCCATTGGTCCTGCCAGTGAGTCTTGTCACGCGTTCTAAATATACGCACGTCAGTCTCGGATAGTAGAGCTGTAGTGACGACCAGTGGTTACGCACTTCATCTCCTTTGTTGTGAGGGAGGATATAGCACGCCGCAGGTTTCGAAAAGGATGAGACGACACGAAATTCCCCCGGTCGACACAGGTTATTCTTGGGTGATGTGCGACTGTTATGTGATCGTGCACACTCATAGATTTTACAAGGCCGTCGGCGTCCGCAAGACAGTTTTTCACACGTATTCGGCCCCTGCCAGTGTTTAGACGTCAGAGTCGTAGGCCACAGCTGCGTTTGTAGATTCAAAAAAGCCTCGTGATGTACTGTATTATAATGTTGAGGAATGATGAGAGCCATCAACTGATTCCGTATCGGGTTAGATGAGCCACGTGTGTTTATTTGTATTTGTGGTTATTGTCGCTTTCGAACACTGGCGCTAGCAAAACGTCCCAATGAGGCGGGAGACGCGCATACTTCTGACATACCTTCAACTCTTGCAATTCATTAAATGATAACGCATTCCAATTGAGGTATAGGGCCAGCCGCATGAATAGATATTTTATTCGTTTTTAAGACTCCATAACAAAAGCGATAGAAAGCATTACGATAGCATCGACATGACTTCGATGAGTAGCACAGCGTGATGTTTTTGCAAAGACGGTAAGACAAGAAAATGATAAAGAAAAAGAAAAAAAAGAGATATATGGGCGCTGCCGTGACAGAGATTGATATTTGTACACATGCGTGAAAAGATGACCAGGCAAGTTTCGCAGCGCAGGAGAGGAGATAGAGACTCTAGAATATGTCCGCATCCAAACTGAAAGAGTCAAAGTGCAAAGAATTTAGCCGCATCTCAAAGCTGATTTCCTGCTCTGGGTATAGGCCTTCGTCTTCGTCTAAATGTCCGTGCATCGCTCCAAGGCCGGCATGCCGCCGCGGTGAGTCGTAGTCCTCCCCAGAGTCCCACCCTTCGTCGTCCACCGGTGTCTCAACTGTTCGTGACAGCGCAGGTCCATCCAGCTCGGGACTTGCTGTCACCGGTTGAGGCTCTGGCTCAGGTTCGTTCGTTCCCATCGAATTCCCGGAGAATATGGACTGAAGATTGACAAATGAGAATTTATGCCGGGTGCTACGAAGCGAGAAGCTCGGCGACGTGGGACGAGCGGCCCCAAAAGATGCCAGGTTCAGAGCGGAAGTAGATGCGGATCTATTGTGGGAGTATGGCATAGTTTGAAAACGTCCGGAATGGGATGAAGAAGAAGTCCCGACGCCGATAATATCGGAGGGTTTTTGGGCGACAGTCGAGGAACCAGCCCCACGTCCGAAAAGATTGGATAGTGGTTGTGATAACCGCCTTTTCAACCGCGGCGTGCTTGGCTGGGTAGGTAAGGACTTCTTATGATTGTCCAAAGCTGCAGTTGCAGTTGCAGGCGCATGTACGGGAGTAGGTGTCTTGGGAGGGTGGCCGTTCTCCTTTGCAGGGACTACGTGTTCCGCCGTTGGTCTCCGTGGTGCCTTCCCGACATTCTTGATTGAACGTAAAGCCTGGGCAGCTCGCGAGCGGAGCGTCTTGGATCTCCTACGCGCAGGTACGGTGCCGTGTGCGTAAGCGACATCGAGCATACCTTCTCCCCGGCGGACCTTCATGACCTCAACGATATCCTCGTCATCCCTCTCCTTGGCACGCTTCGGGCTCTCAGGTATCGATGAGAGCCTGTGCAGGTTTGCTTTTCCCGGAAACGAGGGGTCGGAAGGGCCACGTCGTGGCATGATCACATTGCTATCCACCTGCGCACGGTGAAATATCGGTGCATGCTCTGCAGTCGGGAGTACAGCCTCGGACCAGGCATCAGGAAGCACCTCCATCTCAGGTGTTGAAAATGCGGCCCCAGGCTGTGTTGTCTCGTTGTTGGCGTCGAACGCGCACCAAGGCATTGCCTCGTCTTGTTCTTCCTCTGGTGGATGAATGAGCACTGTAGGCATTTGAAAGGAAGGAGTTGAAGCCGATAGAGGTGGCGAGAGCAAGGGACGCTCATGAGCGGATGGTAACGAACGTGTGCGGAACATACTGTGCGAGAGTGCGGACTAGAAAGAAGGTAAGAAGGATAAGAAAGCGGATGAAGTTGTGATACTCGCCTTGACAAAGTTGGATGTTCGAACCCAAAACTTTATCTCGCGTCAGTCCTCGTGACCGTGTCAGCCTCTTACAAAATCATTACGTCATCAAAGTAGTCCTCGGGACCTAGACTTTCCATTCACACGGCGGACAAAGCACCGGCCACGCGAATCATGTCGTGTCATCAGTGACCTAGCGCTCAGAACCTTCCCCCCAAAGCCTAGGTTTGATACGTGCCAAAATGATGAGAACAGCCAAGGACTCTTCCAAGCCGGTGCCCTGGAAACACGCAATTGTCACACCTGTCGCGGCAACGGGCTCAAGCTCACTCACTACCAATCTTGTAGGCGGGGGTGCGGCTGAGAAACGATTAAGGCTTCTTTGTGATAACGCGATGACACATAAGAAGAACAACATGAGGAGTAAGGATCATTCCTGGGTCTTCCATAAACTTCCCACATTAAAGTAATCTTCTTCGGCGATACTGTACATACTTTGATCGTTAAAATTGGTGGCGTGGTTTTGTGTCCCTTCTTGCTATGAGTACGGAATCACTGCATAAAATTCAATAATACGCGAGATAGGACCGGAAAGGTAGACCGCCACCCCTGGAACGTGGCCACTACCAATTCATTTCATTGCAATTTGACACCGGTGCGCAGCCTCCTGTTGTAATAGTCTTTGGTTACGCCTGTGCGTGTGATAGGACAAATTTAAGGGACGCAACGCCGTAGACGCGGATCCTCCGTTGAAGTGTCAGTAGCTATGCCACCCTCAGAGACGAGATTCTGAACGGTGCGTGGGAAACCCGACATGATAACTGGATACACACACGTCCGGCAATGGAGGTTCCCCGACGAGGCAGAAAGGTTCTCGGCAGCGCTTCCGAGAGCGCTACCCCAAAACGACGGGGGAAAGGGATAACCGCAGGGAACCACGGGCGCGTTCTCGGCTTGCTAAGCGGACGGATTCCAACACGGAAGTCTGATGAGATCGCACGACGTGGAAGGCTCAGGAGGAAAAGGAACGGCGTGCTAACATCACAGCTCAAGACGCAACGAATAGCCTTATGACGGATAACAATTCGTCAGGGCGATCGATGCGACTTCCGGATGAGGAAAGCACAAGCTGAATGTCTAAAGCCAAGGGTAGAGGGGTCAGGGCAAGGTCCCTGTCGTGGAGACTGCCTTTTCTAATGGAGAATGGAGATAACGATAAGCTTCCGCTATTGGCAACACTTACGAAGGATCGAGTCCCAACGGTCATGCATTGCTATGAGCAAGCGTCAGACCCCGAAGGGATTTGTGCATTAACTGTCGGTATACCCGAGAACTGTTTGTCGTCAACGTTGACGAGTTATCATCATCTAATCATTCCACCAAACGACGGCAAAATGAAAAGTGACCCGGGGCAGGTGGTTGGGGTTTGCACTTTGGAGTAGTCAATTGACTCATGGTTACCTTGAGACGGGTTATCTGCGCTCAATATCACACTTCCGAAGTTTCAGAAGTCCTGAGTCATATAAGCATCGCATTGTGGTGAGCGAAAGGTGAGATGGAAGTCGAGAGCAAAAAAGGGCGCGATCACGTGGAATTTAACTGTGGCTGCGCTGCTCAACGAGGGCGGAATGGTGCTGCTTTCAGATCAGCTGGGATTTGCGGCCGGACTGAGGAATATTAAGAACGTAAGCTCATAAGCAGTTGTAATGGGATACAAATGAGCCCGGGATCGACGTGCACGGTTTTCGCCGAAGTAGGTCATGCTTCTTACACCAGAATATTGTGAGAGTTGTCATATAAAATGATTGTTACGGTCATCATTAAGTGGGTAGCAACAAGGTGTCGAAATTAGAGCTTATCACCAGCTTCGGCAGTCGTTCTCGGCGTCCGGATCTTCCTAAACTATTTGAATTAGACGCACAATTTGAACTCGCAACAATTGGACAAGTGGGAAGAGACATCACGAACGAATTGCCACACAAAAAACTCTTCGAGGGATAATCAAACTAGGGGACTACTGAAACTGTATAACAGAGCCGCGGAGAGATCTATATCGTTTACGGAATTGTGATACCGAATTCGAATGAATGATGAGAGAATCAGAAGGGGATAAGAATTTGGTAGTCTAGAGCGAAAATATGAGGATTGAAGGGGCAGAGGGAAAGGAGGCATCGGATATTAAGGGGCCGAGGCGGGATCGAAGAGCAGTGGGGTTAAGACGAGACGAGACGAGAGTGACGGAGTAGGTCAGGAGACTAGGTTATCGAGCGTGAGAAAGAAGCAATCAAAACCAAACACGTGGTACACGGTGGAGGGTCACAAGGTACACTCATTCCCCTTCACTCAATCTCAGTGCCCTCATTGTCCCTTCCCCTCCATCTACACCGGTCCACCTCCAGATAGCCGCCCCGTCTTTGCTTTCTTTTTCAGTTTTATTCAATACTTTCATCTCTAACCCCCTTTTCCACCGATCACAACCACTCGACCCGTTCATACGACCAATTTCACATCTCCGAAACTCACACTCTCCCTCCTCATTCTCACTTCCTCACGGCGTCATCAAATTTCTCATTGCGATGGCCACACACGGTCCAATTAATGGTGTAAAGATAAATCGTGCGTGCTCCGGATCCCTTGGCACACCCTCCCTCTTCCCGTTTCTCTTTCCGTTCGCCGCGAATCGGATGTGCATACCTTTTTTGGCCACACACTCTCCCAACCCTGAGTCCATCGTTGTTCTTTTCCCTCCCTCCACTCTTTACTCTGCACTAGACCTACCGTCGTTGATGTTATCATCACCTAGCCATCGATGATCCCCGAAAGGTGGTCAAAGTCATTGCTTCCGACGGCAAGAGCGGCGAGACCCGGGACATTTCTTATACGAATTGCAAAGTTATCGGCAATGGTTCCTTCGGCGTCGTCTTTCAGGCCAAGCTTGTTTCCGAGCCTGAAAACGGAGAGGATATCGCCATCAAGAAGGTCTTACAGGACAAGCGGTTCAAGGTCAGTTATTTGTCAACTTTTGTATCATCTTACCACGTCGTACCGTTCTCAAAAAAGGCTATAACTAATCGAGTTGTCATACAGAATCGCGAGTTGCAGATAATGAGACTTGTGTCTCATCCAAATGTGGTCGACTTGAAGGCCTTCTTTTATTCTAATGGTGACAAGGTATGTGCTACTTGGTCCAATCATGTCAATTCACCGATGGACATTTGTCCAAATTTTTGAAGAAAGATGAGGTGTACCTCAACCTAGTTCTCGAATATGTACCAGAGACTGTCTATCGCGCAAGTCGTCACTATGCCAAGCTCAAGCAACCGATGCCGATGCTTCAAATCAAGTTGTATATGTACCAGCTGCTCCGTTCTCTTGCTTATATTCACTCCGTTGGGATCTGCCATCGCGACATCAAGCCACAAAACCTTCTTCTGAATCCGGCAACAGGGGTGCTCAAGCTCTGTGACTTTGGCTCAGCGAAAATCCTGGTAGCAGGCGAACCGAATGTCAGTTACATCTGTTCGCGTTACTACCGTGCGCCAGAATTGATTTTCGGGGCCACGAATTACACGACGAATATCGGTGCGTCCATCATTTCAAGGGTTGCTTGCCTTGTTGGACAATTCTGACTCGTTATCATAGATATCTGGTCGACGGGTTGTGTGATGGCTGAGTTGATGCTCGGTCAACCACTTTTCCCTGGTGAAAGCGGGATTGACCAGCTAGTTGAGATCATCAAGGTTCTCGGGACCCCGTCACGTGAACAGATAAAAACGATGAACCCGAACTACATGGAACACAAATTCCCGCAGATCAAGCCGCACCCATTCTCTAAGGTGTGATAAATTCCGTTGTGGGTATAGAATCTCGATACTGACGGGTGAACACAGGTGTTCCGGCCTCGCACGGCACCGGAGGCAATCGATCTTGTCTCGAAGCTGTTGGAGTACACACCGGAAGTCCGGCTGAGTGCCATCGAGGCGATGGTACACCCATTTTTTGATGAACTGCGAGCCGAAGGAGCCAAGATGCCGAATGGGAAGGAGTTTCCCCCGTTATTTGACTTCACGCGGGAAGGTTGGTACCAGGCCGAGGCTGGTTGAACATTGCTGTGACTAACGGTATCGGTGATCTGCAGAGCTTTCGGTTCGACCAGATCTGATTCATAAACTCGTTCCACCACACTGCGAGGAAGCGCTGAGGTCACGATCGATCGACGTGAACAATTTTGTACCTATACCACTGGAGCAGTTGAGGATCACGCTTGATTGAGTGATCTTTACTTGCAGGAGAGGTTATAGCCCGGTCGCTTTTCTGGCGTATTGTGGCGGGGAGAGAGATGCGAGATGAGATGTAGAGTAGCCTACGATTGTGTATGGTATGCTGGTGCTGGTCTCAACACGGCGCGCGTCTTGATTGAAATGGTGTACCACGTGATCGGTTGCGCGATCTTTGAAGCAAATTGAATGATTCTTAGAACGAGAATCGGACAGTACAGTACAAAAATGACCATCCTTTATCCATAACTTGTAACCCTTCTACCCCAACCCCAACAAAACGAATGTCCAACATTGATTCACATTCCTGTGACACTCTCCCGCCCGCTCGTCTCCCTCCCTCCTCACCAAGCTCGACTACCGAATCGACTACAACCCCAACGAAAACCAACCCTTCTACCCCAACCTCTACCCACATCCCCATCCCCACCTTTTCTCATTCTTCCTCTCCCCCTCCCCCTTCCCACTATATATCCCCTCATCCCCTCGTTCAGCCCACTTCCCGCAAGTTATGCGTCCGACACCAAAGGATTGCAGACGAGGGCACAAATCTGAAGCTTCAGCAGGTCTGTCCTCCCTTCCCGCTATCTTTTTTTTCTCTTCTCTCTCCTTCGCCGTTGCCCGGCCGTAAAAGTTTTTCGCCCTTTTATCTTATTACGTGTCACAACTCGCCTCGCTCACACCGTCTTTGTATCTAGGCCCTCGACAATCTTCCCCTTGAGGAAAGGGAATCTATCAATGCCATCTGGGCGAGCTTCTCGTCATCTCCACACCCTCGGCGCGAGCTTATTCTTCGGGGTATCCTGACTATGTGCTGTTTCTCTCAGCTCTCTCTCCTCACCGATGCGCTCAGCCATCTTATCCGGATCGACCCTTTTAGCATCTTCCCACGCGAAGTCTCTCTGAAAGTTCTGGCCTATCTCGACGCCACATCATTATGTCGTGCTGCGCAAGTATCGCGTCATTGGAAGGCCTTAGCAGATGACAACGTATTATGGCGCGAGATTTGCGAACAGCACATTGGCACCAAGTGTGCAAAGTGCGGTTGGTGTCTTCCCATTCTTGAGCCAAGGCGCTTGGGTGTCTCCGTTTCTCCTTCCCCCGTGGCCGGCTCTAGCTCGTCCTCAAAAGGCAAGCGGAAGCAAGAGGACTTGACGATGACCTCCGTTCCGAAACGCCACCGCCCTGATCCTTCTCCTCTCGTAACCCCCTCCACCCACACCACTCCCTTGTTATTACCAGCGCCTACTCCAACCAATGCATGTGTCGATTCTATCCCGCCAAGTTCTCCATCACCCTCACCTCTCTCGCTGTCATTTCCAGTCGAGCCGGCATTGACGCGTCCTTGGAAGGATGTCTACTCTGAGCGCTTAAAAATCGAGCGCAATTGGCGACGCGGTCGATGCTCAGTTCGGACATTAAGGGGGCACACCAACGGTATCATGTGCCTACAATTTAGTGAAACCTTACCACACTTGCCATTCCCCGTTCTTATCACGGGTTCATACGACCGCACAGCTCGCATATGGAATCTTGCGACCGGCGAAGAAATCCGCTGTCTCAGAGGTCACACCCGCGGCTTGCGTGCCCTCCAGTTTGATCAAGTCAAGCTCGTCACCGGCAGTATGGACCACACTCTTCGTGTCTGGAACTGGCGCACAGGGGAATGTATCCGCACTTTGGAGGGGCACACCGAAGGCGTTATCTGCCTCAACTTCAACTCTACCGTGCTCGCCAGTGGGAGTGTTGACACTACTATCAAAGTATGGAACTTTTCCACTGGCGAGTGTTTTACTTTACGTGGCCATCGAGACTGGGTCAATGCCGTCCTGCTGTGCGACTCAACCTCGGACTCATCTTCACCCATCCCCGATGCGTCACCACAGCCGGTCACCCCAGGTAATATGTTGTTCTCCGCATCTGACGACTGCTCCGTACGGCTGTGGGACCTCACCCACCGCACGTGCGTGCGCCAGTTTATGGGTCACGTGGGTCAGGTACAAAGTTTGACTTTGCTCACCCTCGATGCAAGTCATACCGCAAAGCACATCTCACAAGACCGCCCAGTCGATGATTCGGATCGCTTGGCCGAAGTTTATACGACAACTTCGGTTGAGAGGCAGTCGCCCCAGGAAAATAAGCAACCTCAATTGCTGCTCGTTTCCGGCAGCCTGGATAACACGGTTAAACTATGGGAAATTGATTCGGGCAAGGCCATGCACACACTGTTTGGACACATCGAGGGCGTTTGGGCGGTAGCCTGTAATGATATGCGGGTTGTAAGCGGGAGTCATGACCGAACCATCAAGGTAATAACTGTCACTCGCTGCTCATTATATCTCCTAGTTGTTCTGACGTGTCTCGTATAGATCTGGAGCCGTGATGACGGACGGTGCGTCTCTACGCTCGTCGGTCACACGGGTGCGGTAACTTGCATCGCCCTTGGGGAAGACAAAATCGTTTCTGGAAGTGACGATGGACACGTACGAATATGGTCCTTTTCTGTATGATCACAATAATAATGATGACTGCCTTGTGCACACTCCAACTGTATGATTTGTTCTGTTGCTTTTGGCTTGACAGAGGTATGCGGGATGTGTGCTCTCGAAATATCGCCCATACTGAATTCACGAAATAATAATACTACCATGTGCCAATTATAATAAATATGATAGATTTGCCGCCTGAGATGACCTGTGAAAAGAGAGGAGAAAAGTATAATAAAGCATAGAAGAAGCTGAACCCATCCAAATCTCGTCTCAAACGACTCAATCACAAGATTCGGTTCACAGGCGAGCGCGACGCAGTGCTAGAGCCAGAGGGCCTCCGCTGATGCGATGTTGGTGGGGGAGCGGTCCTCAAGCCGAGCGACCTGAGTTCAAGCTCACGCGAGTCGCGCATCCGACGCTCCTTCTCCGCGAGTTCAGCCACACGCGCCTCGAATGTCTCGCGCGGTATATCGCTCGGCGTATCCTCGAGCTCCTTCTTCACCCACGCAAGTACGCGCGATTCGCGATGCTTGGCCGGCAACTCTGGAGAGGCACGGTATCGCCGTACTTGGTCGATGCGCTCTAGCAGTCGCGCGCAGCGGCTGAAATTGATCAGCGGGCGTTGTTCGATCACGACCACGGCGTTGTTCCGGTTGTAGTAAGTCTTCAAGCCGCGCAAGTGAACCGCTGGAAGGAGGTTTTGTCGAACGATTTCCGAGTGAGGAGAGGATAGAAGTAAATATATATTAGTCTCGATTTGGAGAAAGCTCCAAGTAACACATACGTAGCCACGGGATGGTAAAAGTAGAAGACTTGATGTCTTGTAAAGCTTCGTGGTACTTCCGGTGGTCGCAGAGCGGATCAAGCATGTCTTCTAGTTGGCGCAAGAGCTGCTTCTCGGTTTTAGAGAGCTTGTTGTCGCGGGTGAGGATGAGCTGAGAAGACGTCGAAGATGCCCGCGTGGCCGACTGCAGCGCCATCATGATCGTGGACATGGACGAGAAGTTCCGGAGCTTTCGGCATTCCTGAAAAGGTATACTCATCATGAGATCCCGCGTCAGGAGGAAGGAGAAAGACTGAAGCACCTCTGCAACCTGGACAAAGCGCTGAAAGTTGCTCGCTCGCTTATGCACATCTTCAGGGCTAGGACGTACATTTAAATACCGAGGAACCCACACCAGGTAATCACACACGCACCCTAAGATTTTCTTCTTCACCCAGCTGTCAACACGGTTGTTGAGTCTGGTAGCGCATTCGATATGCTTTGTCGTGGGCGCTTCCCGAAGGTGAGCTATGTAATCGGCCTGGGTTATCTTGCTGTAGATATCTCCTTCGATCATGGAAAGTGAGAGGGCAACGTCCACAGCCTTGACCTTGTCCAGAGAGACCTTGTCCAGAGAGAGAGATGATCTGAGACCGGGCTGAATGACAAGCGGCGCGAGGGCTCGGGCACCGTCCATCTGAGAGGCAGTCAGTCCATGCAGGCCGTGAGGGGAATGACTTGCACTACAGCACAGACCTTCTCTCCAACGAGCTTTATTATCTCCTGCGCCACTAGCACTGCATTCATGGCGTCGGAGCCATCGACAGACGTCGTAAACTGCCTAATAGAGGTGAGCAATTCACGGCCCATGTTTTCGCCATCTCCCCGGAGCCAAGTTTGCAGAAACAGCAAAGTTCTTGGTCAACACGTCAGTAAAATCCATAATCAAAGGTGTACAAAGTACGCACGAGTAGCGAATAGAACCTAGAGGAGACAGCGTATCCGAGACTCCGCTTTCTTCGAAACGCCTCTTGAGAATCTTGAACAGGTTCTGGTCTGTGGTGAAGAGACGGTATGTCGCGAGGAAAACCCTCTTAACCTCGTCGTCCCTGGCACGGTCATGCGTTTCCTTGAGCAAGCGATCCACTAAACCTTCCAATGTCCCAGCTTCTACCGTGCCATCTGCAGATCTTCGCAGGACACGCTCAGGATCACGAACGGCTGTATCTAGCAAACTGCGAGGGGTATTGCCTGACGAGAGAGTCTCGGCGCTATAGATCGAGCTAGAAGCTGAAAGTTTGGCTCGGTGGAGGGAGGCAGTGAGGTCGATGGGTTCTAGAAGCAAGGACGAATTTGGATTTGAAGGGACTCGTAAAAGTAGGGGCGAGAGAGGATTGGATGGGCCATCGAGATGATCATCACTTATTAGGCTTGGACTTTTCAGGGATTCAAGCGGGGTGGTTTGGTTGGAACTCTGAGACCCATGAAATAAAGGTGATGAAACGGATGAAGAAGATATTGACGTTGATGGTATTGACCGGGGATCGGGTGACAGTTCTCCTGGTTGTGAAGGAGGGGAGTAGGTTAAAGGCATACCCCTGAGAATCTCGGCTCTGAGCAAAGGAAGGGGATGGGGACGTGGTCGTCTGAATGACACAGAATCACCATCGGGGATCGGAGGGTTGGGCAACGGCAGCGATGTAGAAGGAGGGGTCAAGTTGACGGCCGTAGACGACTTCGATGTGAACGAAGGAAGCACGCAGCTCGAAGCAAGAGCAGAGGTGACGCTATCGTGATGACTTCCTGGATGGAGAATCGAAGACGAGGATATGCCCATTCGAGAGGCTTTCGAGGCTGTAAGAATACGTGGCATCAATGAGACTATGAGACATACTTGAACGCAGTGGATGCATGTTCTGGATGACTTCACGAACTTTTGTCATTGAGGGACGGGACGTTGGTTGAAGCTGCCAACATTGATTCATAAGATCCCACATGGCATCACTGAGCCCCCTAGCGGTGGCACTGTTCCCTGGACGGAGCGGTGGTGATCCCTTGCCAATAACCACCGGAATGAACATCTCATTCGTAACTTCACTGTATGGCGCATTTTCAGTGAAGATTTCGATGCAGAGCATCCCGAAAGACCAGACGTCGGTCGCTCTCGTAGTCGGAACATAGGCGCTGTCGGCTATGAGTTCTGGGGCAGTCCATCGTATACCCCTATAAGTAGGGGCCTCGGGGATGAGGCCCTAATACGAACAGATCAATGGAATGCAGCGAACTAGACATGAAGACTATTCATACCTCTTCAACGCGAGCGGATCCAAAATCGCCAAGACAACCGTGACCCTCTTCAGAAATCAAGATGTTCGACTGACATAGGCCGTAAGATATTTTGAGAGTAATCTTATCAAGCAGTTACTCACCCCTTGTAAATCTCCATGAATGATTCCATGCATATGTAGATATTCCGTAGCTAGACAACTCTCAGTGCGCTGCGATGCATGTGAACGGTAGGGACGCGCCAGAAGCAATCTCCCTTAGGAGAAAGACCCGGTCGGCCTCTGGATAGCATTTGAGGTATTCCAAGGCGTTGCCGAACTCCAGATAAGGACTGACCTGAACGAGAAGTAGGTAAATTAACCTCTGAGTTAATGCTAAGGACGCACCGAATAGACGAGATCATCGATATGGGCCATACCCAGCAGCGGTAGAATATTGGGGTGCCGTAGGGTCCTCCATATTTCGACTTGTCTTTGGAAGCGCTAAAGCCGGATTAAAAGATGGTTCGCTTTATCGAGGAGCTCTTCTCACCTCTTGTTCTGCATGAGATTGGTTTCGTGGGCAAGCGAGGGCGACCTGGAAATTTGGATTTTTTTCTTAGTTTATGGTGAAGAATAACGTTTGCCAGTCGCACCATTTGGCCAGTCAATTCACCAGTGTAGATATCCTGTGAACCCCCAGTTGCGATTGGTCGGTTATTTGTCAAAACGACTTTCCCGCTGACTAGAAAGGGAAGCCATGTTGAGCACGAACGACAAACGCGCAACGACGGATTACAGACGGTCATCCATAGGTGGTAGTCTCTCCACCCACCGACGCAACTCGCCAACATCTTCTCGCAATTGCTCTTGCGCTTCTTCGACACCTGCCGTTGCCAATCCCTGCAACGTATCATTATGAGAATGAATGAGATGGAACATGAGATGGAATAAACGCGCCTGCTCGATGGCCTGTACAACGTCTTGCGCAGCTTCCGGAGTGCCGCCGGCCAGCTCCATCTTCAACAATTGTTTATTGCTTAGAACCTTCTTGATCATTTCGGCAAGTTCATGGTGATCGCGTCTTCGAATTTCCTCGAGTTCATTATTTCGATGACTTGCATGTAAATGCAAAGCAATCTATAGAGAGGTGTGAGCTGCACACGGCCGTATAAAACGAGGGGAGATAGAACGCACGTTAAATCGCACCGAGCATGACTGCAACTCGCGGTAAGATTCGTCAAGACCGAGCCTGATCTCGGTTTGTTGCACAAACGACTTCATCTTGCCAAGGTCTGCCCATTTGTGCACCCTTTTGAGGATGTTCCTCAACACGCTAGAGGTAAAAGTTTTGGTTATCGGTCGTTAAGAAAGAGAACTAGTTCTCTTATTTACCGTTCAACTTCATCAATGGCTTGCTGAGCTGGGGTGCCCTCGAGTCCCTGGGAGTGGTCCCTCAGAGAAGAGGCGAGATCTAGACATCGCCTGCTGAGTTCATCGCATTGGGACTAGGAGGAGAATGTCAAGCGGAACGGGGATAATAGTGGAAGGTGCTAACTCTGTATATTTTGACATTCTTCGCCGCACTTATTAAAGACCTCGCTGGTAAATTTCATAATTAAACCGTTCGGCATAACCCGCGGCGATAAACTCACCAGTCAAAAGGGCGCTCTCGCTCAGGTCGTTTAAACCAGAGACTGGCACGAAATTCTTCGAGTCCATGAGGACAAAGAGGTAAAGGGCAAGACCTGGGGAAGAGGGAGAGGTTTTTGATGGGCTGGTCTAGACGCGTGGATATCATCATGCTCTTGATGAGCGCCCAGGGACATCTGACAAAGTAAGTGGGCGTACCACGCCGCAACATTGCCCATGATTGATATGATATGATATATCCATGATCATGATACTACACTACTAGATGAATCCACCAAATAAAACTAAAACCAAAAGACGCGATAGCCACACAGTTAAATACCAATAACCCAAATCAGATCAACCCGCGCTCTTTTGGTTCATTTCCGTCTTTGCGGCGACCACGGAATTCCGAGTGCCCGCATCCTCGCTCGATGTTCGACCATCACCTTCTCTTGCCCACCCAATTCAGTGCTGCGAGTCTCTCTCACCTGGACCTGGGCATCCTTGCAGATACTCTCCCTGAGACTGAGCTCTACAAAGTCCAACACACCACCCTTTCGCAGTTTGACGTTGTGAGTGGGTGAGAACTGTACCAGGGAATCGATCTGCTCCGCGACTTCGCTGCATTGCTTAAAGTCGATTAAAGGACGCCCATCCACCTGATAGATCGGATCGGAGTGAGCAAAGGTCGAGTTCAGGGTGGTGAGGTGGGAGTCTGCGAAGGTCAGCTCGAGGCGGTAGCAAGGTTGGAGACAGAATCGACAACTGACCCAGCCAGGGAAGGAGGTCGTTCGTCTCCAATTGTCGCAGCGTGCTTTGGTAAGCACCACTCGTGAGATCTTTGCAAAGATTCTGTACTTGTCCCCTCTTGCTCTCACACGTAAGGACCAACCGTGTGATTGTTGGCGATGTAAGGGCGACCACAATTGCCGACGCCGAGGAGAAGTTGTTCAACTCGCGGCATTCCTTGTACTGGTGTCAATCCTTTTATCATACGTATGGGTATCAAGACGTCCAACCTGAGCTGTATCGACCCATTCCTCATATTTCTCCATTCTCTCATCCAAGTGGTCAAGGCTGTCATAAAAAGGGATAAGCGTTCGTTTTCCAGTTTAAAGCTAACGAACAGCATCCTCACTCCAAGATGGTTCTCTTCACCCAGTTCGTGACCAGATCATGGACAGCGTTGAATACCTCTATCCGGCCCGCTTTCTCGGGTGGTCCCAGAAGAATGTAGTTTATGTAATCCCAATAAGTGATGTTCTTGAACCGTTTGCCTTCTATCAAAGTTAGAGCAGCCGCTACATCAGACGGCTTCGTGTCAGAGGGTCGTCGAGCAGGATCAAGTCGCAGTCGTGGAGGAGGATCTGGCTTGCGGAGACAAACCTGAAAATCCACTTAGTTTATTGCGAGGATTGATTCTGCTACAACCTACGTATTCGGGGTCATCGACCAGTCTTCCTATTTCATTAGCTTTTGCTTCCATTCTTTCGCTTTCGGGCGACGACTCCGAGCCCGAGATGGCACGGACGAATTCTTTGATTTTCGATGAACAACTGAGATCTGGATCCTCAAACCCCTTCCTGAGCCAACGCTCAATAAACAGTAAGATGCTGAAAAATATATGAGCTTGTGTGCTGAGAAGTGCGTTGTCCACTTACAGGTACCGGGTACTCATCTGAGCGGAATCCAGACTGGTAGACTCAAACCGTCTTTTCAGAATCTCGAAAAGGCGGTCGCTGGTCGCAAATAGTTGATAGATTGTCAAAAATGTAGATTTGAAGTCGTCGTCCCTAGATGAATCGGCGGTGACGGTGATGGCGCGGAATACGAGGCCTTCAAGATTGCCAGCTGACACGCTCCCATCTCTTGCGGGTCGGATTATACACTCGGCGTCGTTCGCGGCCTTCTCCATGAATTGGACGACCTTAGGACTCACAGGGACCCATTTACGAGGTTGCGGTAAGAGGACAAGCGAGGTAGCTTTGACTGGCATTGTTCGAGTTTTCGACGGGCGTTCTGGGGGTTTGATAGATTCTCTGGAGGTCGAAGCGCTTCTCCGCGGTTGTGGGTCAGGTGCACCAGATGGTGTTGTCAGAGCTCTCTTAATAGGGAATGCCCACCGCTTCGATGACTTCTTTGAATGTGTGTCCGATTCACCAGTGCCTACAGTATTCAATGAAGAATGGCCGGACATTTGGCGTTGCGGCTCAGGGAGGGAGGATAAGCTGTTAGTAGGAGAGTGAGTAAGCGTCGACCTAGGACTTCCATCGATTTCCGGTGAATCAAGGGGAGAAGACAAGGGTGCCCTAACGTCTCCACGATATTCCTCCATGAGAGTTGCTAGCCTCGTGGATGCTAATGATGAAGAAATGCTGACTCTGTGTGGAGCTGGGATTCTTATATCGGTGGGACGATCACCTGGTTTAGAAGAGCGTTGCGAGCTAGGTCGCAGCACCTCTATCACAGGGGGTGTCGGTGGAGACGAGCTGTCGCTGGCGTGCCTCGATGGACTAGGATGGATCGGTGGACTATCAATTACCGGAGCAGGGTCCAAATCTCCAACAGTGAGAGAGCGATCTGCATGACGATATAAGGATACGTTCAAGCTAGACAGAGGCAAAGCCACTCACCAACACGCCGAGGAAGCATCTCACGTATCGCCAACTGAATATCAGACATCGAAGGGCGCTTTTTTGGGTCGGTTTGCCAGCAAGACTCCAGAAGGTCCCACATATTTGAGCTGATATCAACTGTCGTGGATCCGCGGTCGGCAGGTGGTGTCCCCCCATTCAACAGAACAGGTACATAGAAATCTTGGTGGGAGCTATACGGGTCTTGCCCTGTAAACACCTCGATACCAAGTGACCCAAAAGACCAGACGTCCCCTTTCTCGGTTGGAGGATTAAAACCTTGAGGCGTCATCCTTTCTGGAGAAAACCAACGAGCACGGGCTATATCAAAGGACGGCTTGAAATGTTACATCTCAACGTAACGCATAAATGACAACGCCAGATGATCCACGTACTTTCAGATATCCAGATAGATTGAACCCACAAACAAATGCTTTGCCGTCCCCATTGATTAAAACGTTTTTCTGGAGAAGAAATTGATCGGATGATGCAGCCAAGCCGACAAGATGGTGGCTTACCCCACATATGTCACCGTGGATGATCTCGTTTTCGTGAAGGTATTCCAAAGCTGGCGTTTATCAATATATCTATGGTTGCTGACATCCCACTGGGAACAGTGTACACACCAGAAACAACCTCGCTAAGAAGACGCAATCGGTCCACATTCGGATTTATCTTAATGTAGTCTCGGATATTCCCATTTCTCATCCATGGGCTAACCTGTAATTCCAAACGTCTGGAAAGAACCATCACCAGTGTGGGGTCGGACGTACTGAATAAATGGAATCTCCTATGGTGACATGTCCAGAGATGCCGAGAAGGTGCCGATGGTGAAGGCCAACACAAGCTTCGACCCACTCCTTAAAGTGCTGTTGGAATAGCGATCAAGTCGTGACAACATCATAGTATAGTTGAACTTGCCATTTGAGAAGCTGGCGACTGGTCTTTCGGGCAACCAAGTGTGGCCTGAACGCAAATGAGGTTCAGTTGGACCTCTGGATAGGGATATACGTACTTGCTCTTCATCACTTTCCCATTCGCCAAGATAGAAGTCCAAAAGGGATCCTTTAATATCCGGTAGCTGGCTGATTATGGAAACTTTTCCTGTCACTAGAATGTACAAGGGTGTGAGTGACCACTTGTGAGCAGGACATCACAACTTACAATCTCTTGGTTTGGGCCGCGGAGGAATCGTTGACTGAGGTGATGTTTGGTGGGTATCGGTTGTCACGACCTCCTCCTGCTGTACGATGAACTCAGTCCCGCACGCACACAAGGAACCTGTGTCAGACCTACCTGGAGAGTGAGCGGCTCGGTCAACTCTTGCACTGCTGGTGGCATGCTGCGACTATTTGTCTGTACTTCTTCTAACAATCTGACCATCAAGTCGTATAGTTGTGCAAAATCACGTTGTCGGTGTTTCTCTCTAACTCGATTGTCACTATGGGCCAGTACGGCCATTGCCATCTGGAAAGAATGAAACTGTGACACTTCAGTATGAGGTAAAGGCTTCACGTACCGTAAACCTGTCCGAGCATGTTGTGAGTTCACGATAACACTCCTCGATACCAATTTGAATCTCGTGCTGTTTAAAGAAAGCTAATTTGCCGTCGTAACTCGCCCATTCCGATACTCGTCTAGAAATACGTTCGATTGATCTGTGATAGTGCATGAACAACGTGTCCCAAAGCTGGTCAGCAAGAGTGTTATGCGCACCTCTCGATTTCATCGGCTTCTGTGGCTGCAGCTGTCCCAATTAGCCGCGATGAGTGTTCCCTTACTGTGCTGAGCAAGGCATCGCATTGACGGGCGAGCCCTGAAAGGCGCTCCTGGTCCATCATTTAGCAGCGAAACGGATATAAAGGATGAAAAATCATATTACCTTATGGACTTTGATGGTCTTGGCAGCATGATACAATTTAACGACTAGTTTCGAAGGCGGTCAGAGATGATCCAGGTCGAGATATGTAGTGGCGAACTTAGAGTTGAACCCTCGAAAATTCCAGCGGCAGGGACGATATTGGCCATGTAAGGGAAGGGGAATGAGGGGCGTAGTGATAAAGTGGATTTAGTGGGGAGTCAAACAGCACCGACTTGACAAGCGCGAGAAAGGCTAATAGCGCCGGCGCCCGCTCATCGCCGGGATCACTGCTATCTCCTCATTGTAAGTTAGTATAAAAAGGTGACTCTGAACAAATCACAGCTCGGATCGCCTACTCACACACTCAATTGATGGAGGTTTGTATACTCGGGGGATTCCGAGCGGAGGGCCTTAAAAGTGCTATGGACATCATTCACGGAGGGGGAGCGGGGATAGTACATATGAGTCTATCTACTCCGTGTATTACCCGCACCCCATTAGTGACTAGTGAGGATTTCCAGTGCTGGTTGTATATCTGTACAGTAGTATTGCTGCACTGGCAACCTCGCAATGTTGACTTATACCCAACGACATGCCCTCTTCGATGGCACAAGATATCTCAATTATGGGGCCGACTGGTCACAAAGCTACTTTCAGGAAATTGACAGGAATCGTCACATGGTACAGTATGGTACCGAAAGAGAACCGGGTGAGAGTACATCGATAGGTATAGTGGTAACTATGTTCCTGTTTGTCCGTCACGTGATTCAGTTGGCCCTTACCCCTAGCAAAGCCGACTCGGAGTAACGTTCACATCGTGTAAACCCTTATATCAATTGTGGGTTCCTCTCTCCGTTGTAGAGACAGAGCTGAATTTTTTACGCTAGCCACCGCGGTAATCGGATAATATACATTCGCACGTTCGGGATCATTAACCAAAGCTCGCGATTTCTTCAAGTTGTGGCCGTTTCTTCACATTCCTTTGGAGCCTTCGGGGTCAAGGACAGACCTTTTGGTTTGATACTAGTAGCTGAGATCTGGGTCGTAGAACCCTGGTCAACTCTCAAAATAGTGAGCATTTGCACTATGACCTGATATCAATTGCATTTGGCAGCACGAACGGAGGCTAGGTTGGGGATAGATGGTCCCGATTGTCCTGTTACTGCTATCGGGTTTGAAAAAGAAGGTCACTGTATGGGTTAACGAATTTCAAGTCGAATGAACGTACCTTACAAGGTTCATTACAGGGTATTTCCTTCATGTGTTAGTCAGTATCGTGATCATCTAGATCTCATCAAGACAGGCTAACTGTGGAAACGTAGATCATTTCAAATGGGTCGTCACTCGCCGCGAGCTCGCCTAAATTTCCGCTGTAGCCTGTTGCGATTCAGCGTCGCCTCCCCATCTTACTCAGGATAAAAATACTAATGACTCCCAGAACTCTCTCTTACCGTAAAATGACTCCAGCTGAGAGGGACAGTACTCCTTTGTTCATGTGTTCGTTTATGAGGTCCATTGCAAAATTGCCGCGCGGATCGGGACCTTGTAAACCACGCGGGTATCAATTAACCTTGTGAATTTACCTGCTTCGATTGCATCAACAATTCCAGCTTCAGTCGCGTCATTTCGTGATCCATCTTGCGTCACCTTACTTTCTGTTATCACTCTATTTCTGCACGAGTCTAGTCAACTATGTGGACACATTAAAAAGCTAATGGGAACCCCCGGGTGGCTTGTAGGCCTCTCATCAAAGCGACTCTACCAAAGGAGTTGTCAGCAGTTAGGGAGAATGAACTCAACACATGCATGTCAGACACAAATCATACAGATTAGCACACACGGCGAAAATTAAATTTTCACGAATACGGGTCAATGTTGTATTCGAGGCCAAAGTACTTCATATAGTAGTAGAAAACAGACAATCAGAGGTTTTTCACGTAAAGTCGAGATTCTATATGACGGCAATACTGGGACAAACAATACCAAAACCAATTGAACCCCGGGCCTGCGCTGTCGCGCTGGCTCCGCTCTGGAAGTGCCACCCATAACAAAGGAAACCTATCTCTAAGAAAGGCAAATAAAGCAGCGTGACTGTTGTGTTCGGGTGGCTGCACAGGCAGACGACCGAAAGACCAAGAATACCTCAGTCACACAAACTCATAGTAGGATCGCAACTCGATCAAGAAACGGATAACGAAATGGGAACTGCCATCGATGACAACAACGATGGCCGCCCAGACATTCTGCGAGCTTGCGTGGTGACGCTGAAACCCCACCAAGGGTACACTTGCACTTCTCACTCACCACCACGCGGACTACAATCGCGCGTGGCGAATTTGATGTTGGGAGGAAAGTGGATGCGGACTGGGACTCAGAACGAAGCGGCAGCAAAGGGATCATAAACGATCATCGAAGCCCGCTGCCCCATCTTTCCAAGTTCCAGAACGCATTATCAGGGGGGAGAAACTCCGTTGTGATGTCGATAGAGATGACCTTTGAGTTTGCGCTTCCCAGTGAGCATACCGTTACAATTAAGATAAGGACATTTTTGTGGGATAGAATGAAGATCATCCCAATGGCGATTGACAGCTTTCATTGCGTGGAGTTTCTTTCCACAAGTGGGGCACGACGGCTTTGAGTCTTTCCCCATTTCCGCATCGTTGTTCAGTGTAATGGGGGGTTCCATCGAGTGAGTTGGTGAGCTTGAGCCGTCGATTGAGACTGACAGGACTCACTTTGCTCTCCTAGCAGAGTCGTGGGGCCATAATCTCGGTTGAAATAAATCGCAGCTACTTGGGCAGGGTGTGCCAGCTTCCTGCTGGGGGTGTTGCCCCCCCAAATGCCCTGATGGCTCTGAAGATGGCGAGCGCGGTGCGACTCCCGCTGTGACCGAAATCCAAGCGCCGATATGCCTTGTCCGACACCTAGTAAGGTCAGTCAGAAAGAAGAAACTGTCTCTTGAGCATGACGCATGCTGCTCACGTATCGACTCCGTCAAGGATCCATTATCATCAAAAGCATATGAAGAAGAGGCCCTCTGGTATGGTTCAGTGTGAAAGGCCCCCACTTTGAAGAGGGGGGGACACATGTAGACACGATGCGGGTCATGCAAACATGGGTATTCCTGTAACGCATTCACTACGTCAACACGAGATGAATGAAAGGATAATATCTCACCTCCGAGTCCTGAGGCTCTGTAATGCCTGGATGGTGCAAAGGGGGAGTAGGGTTGGAACTCGATAATAAACCTAATTCATCATTGCTTTCCAGTTCACCGGGCCCGTAAGGCCCAGCTGGAATGAGGGACAGGCCATCATCTGGAGAGCGATACAGGCCAGCCTGTGCAATGGTCATTACACAGCAGGATTTGCCCAACAAGGAAGCTCACAGGATTAAGGCTAGCTTGCTGACTGAGGAAGTCGTCCATATTTTTCTGTAGTGCGCAGCAGGGGTCTAGGATCATGCGATGGGTGTCAGCGCCGTAGATTAGATTTTATAACACTTTGAATCCCACTGGCACCCACCGGGGTGCCATTGCACGTTTCTACCGCCAAACTGTGGGACTAGTAAGAATCATGACGGGGAAGGTTAGTGTTTGTGACGGCCAAAATTCCATTGGTGAGAATGATCAGGGGCGATGCGGGGTTCTTACTATTCACCAGCGCTGGAAAATAGCGTCAGCATCTTGTCCTGAAAACAACAATCAGCAAGGGTCACCAAAGTTAAATGCACACCCTCTCTTCATCGCGTATACGTAAGTAAAAGTATTATGGTATCCCAATCCAGGAATGTTGAGGTTGGCTGGCTTGGCGCCTTAGAAGGAGCCATGGGACAGGTGACCGGCTGGAAATGAGACTAGCCACTGGCAGGGTTATTCTCGACCACATTCGAAGTTCGACGTTCTGGAGAGAAATAATTGAGGGTCCGCAGGAAGGTGATTGGGGGATCTGTGAAGAAGGTCCTGAGGCCTGAGTACGTGAGGAAAGGTCGTGCTTTAGTGATCGGTAATGAGAATCAGTGAACAACTTCTAGCCGAGGTCAGAAGGAACTTACGTCCGACCTGCTTTGGGTTTGCGCAATGCGAATTTGTTTCGTCAGACGAGACAAAGAACTGACGAAGGTCACTGCCACTCTTGCCGTCTATGAGTTCCACTATCTGCTGCCTCGCACTGGTAGGAAGCGAGTTGCGTCCCACCGCACGACCATCGGATCAATGACCCGACTGGGCACGATCGCCATGTTTTTGATGTTGCCCATTTCGAGCGATGGAGATAAGTTGGAGGACCATTAAGGGGTCTACTGGAAAGGCGGAAGCGATGGATCTCGATCTATACAACGTGACGACAAGAAAGAGAAGGCAGAGAAATGTCTTCGCGTCACCACTCGGCGACCGCCCACACACCGCCACAGACCATAACGCCACTACAGAGAACCGAAACCGGAGATTTGAAAGTAGCCAGATTTTAGGGAAGGAAGCTGCGGTGGTTCTTCACCATTAAAGGAAGTTTGATATCCGAGATAGATCACAGGATCGCTCCCTTCTACTTCTTCTTACACTGTCTTCTCTTTTAGACCCTCTTTACTCTTTACAGTATCATTCGCTTGCCTTACTAACTGCCTTTCTCCCTCTCCGGAATTGCCACCCCCGGCTTTCTCACCACGGTCTGTTCAGCCACGTTGTCTCAGTGATTCTATACCTTTTTTCCATTTCTCTGCTCTTTTTTTCTCAACCGGCCAGGGAAGTAAACAAAAACAAAGTCATGAGATCGCTACGTAGTTTCATGGAGAGTCGGACTAGCACTGGGTACTGTCGTTCATGACCCTACCGCCCTCCCCACCTCTCCTTGACCCAGTTACATTCCGGAATATAGATGCTGATTTGGAGACCGTTTATCCCCTCTAACTGGGTCCGCGCAGCCACGCAGGTTGCATATGTATTCCCTGAACACGAGAAATGGCAGACATGCGCACAGTTGAGTGCTCTGGACAATAATATGTAGTACTGCGCAAAACTAGTAAGACCTTTCCTTGTTAAGTCTACTCTGGCCGTTTGGGGGGCAGTCCAAGTCTGACACGGGAATATACAGTAATTGCAGTTGGCAGTCGTGTCGCGGGCGGGTGGTTTCTCAAAATCTCAAGTTTGGAGAGTGGGCCTTAAGCTTCGAGTTGAAGCTCAAAGCTGGCAAGGTAGGAATCGAGACCTGGAAAGTTCTATGACTATGTGATAGACAAGCTAACTTATCTGTACGTACATATAAATATATACTCCGCATGAGTGACAAGAGCCAATGAAATGGCAAATTGATATGTGCCCCCCTTATAACTTACGAGTAGCGCGGAAATCAACGGCGCTTGTTGAAATTTTTTTGAAACGTAGCTTCGACTCGGACTTGGACAAACGTTTATAGCGGCGCCACGCTCGACTGCAACTTGCGACAATCGCTGGCTGGATCCGCTAGTCTGCTGGTTTCTCTCACGTACAGTCATGATGCGTACAAAGTGTCTAACACATCAATCAGCGTTCATGCTCACGACCCCGCCTAACTTACATCCATTTGTTCATACTCGTCGAGATATGCCCTCCGAGTCCTCAGCTCATCTTGATCCTGCTAGATCATCAGACTTGTCAGTCTTCCACATCGGATAATCTCTCGTCACCTCAACGGAGACTTCTCGAAGCCGCTTTAAGAGTAGACCATGCGGGCGAAGTTGCCGCCAATTACATCTACGAGGCTCAGCTTGCTATCCTCTGACCTGACCCTACGACAGCAGCATTAATACAGGCAAGCTTACGGTACTTGGATCCTACATTTTGGGTATCTCAACATGAAAATATATGAGGCGAAGAGAGAAAACACCTCGCTGTCATGTACAGTGCCCATGGGGAAGGAGGTGGTGATGGAATACACAAAGACAATTGAGACGGTCATTGGTGAACATTATGACGTTACAGATCTCTGTCAGCTGATAGTTGATTTCATTTATGACCAAATCAACTGAAGGACCTACAAGACCTGACGCATCCTAGCATGATACATGTGATTCGTGAATGCTGGATGACGAGCTAGAGCATCTTGATACTGCTGTCGAGCACAACTCTCAGAGGGCACCGGCCCATGCCCCTGTCAGCTCGGAATTAGGAATGGGGTGCAAAGTTGCTATTGAGCTTCGTAAGAGAATGTGAACAGGCAAATTAATGTTCTATTCTATTCTTCGGTCGGGTTGGCTGTTTGTGAGGGATGAAAGTAGTGATTCTCCTCTTCATTTTCCAGTCCAATCCCAGAATAGCGTTATTTGTCCCAACGCGTGACGCTAGCAAATAAAAAACTCGCTGAGCAGACAGATAGATTAACGCGCCCGGAGCAAGAACCAGGCCTGTTGGCGATGCTCGAGATGTGAATCTGAAGTGCTTGTAAACATCTTCACGCTGCAAGTGAACGGTGTTAAGTGGCTCATCCAACAACTCTGATAATGTTGACATCAGAACGCCCAACATGCCATCCCATCGTTCCACGGCAGGATTATCGATTGGGCTGTCAATTCAATTATCGATTGAGACGAAGGACCCTAGCGAGGATCGATGGACACTCGATGAGGAGACAGAGCCCCAATCTCCGTCGCTGCCGTGGATCGATGCACTCTCCATTGTGAAGACAGAGTCCCAATCTCTGCCAGGGAAAGTGCTCTGGGGTCGATCTGCATGACGATATAAGGATACGTTCAAGCTAGAAAGAGGCAAGAAATCACTCACAAACATGCCGAGGAAGCATCCCACGTACCGCCAAATGAATATCAGACATCGAAGGGCGCTTTGTTGGATCAGTCTGCCAGCAAGACTCCAGAAGGTCCCACATATTTGAGTTCATATCAACTGTCGTGGATCCACGGTCTGCAGGTGGTGTCCCCCTATTCAACAGAACAGGTACATAGAAATCTTGGTGGGAGCTATACGGGTCTTGCCCTGTAAACACCTCGATGCCAAGTGACCCAAATGACCAGACGTCCCCTTTCTCGGTTGGGGGGTCAAAACCTTGAGGCGTCATCCTTTCTGGAGAAAACCAACGAGCACGGGCTAGCTCAAAGGACGGCTTGAAATATTACATCTCAACGTAAGGCATAAATGGCATGCCAGATGATCCACGTACTTTCAGATATCCAGATAGATTGAACCCAGAAACAAATGTTTTGCCGTTCCCATCAATTAGAACATTTTTCTGGGAAGAAGTACATCGGAATTCAGTCGAGCCGACAAGATGGTGGCTTACCCCACATATGTCACCGTGGATGATCTCGTTTTCGTGAAGGTATTCCAAAGCTGGTGATCAATATATCTATGGTTGCTGACATCCCACTGGGAACATTGTACGCACCACAAGCAACCTCGCTAAGATGACGCAATCGGTCCACATTCGGATTTATCCTGATGAACTCTCGGATATTCCCATTTCTCATCCATGGACTAACCTGTAATTCCAAACGTCTTGAAAGCATCATCATCAGTGTGGGGTCGGACGTACTGAATAAATGGAATCTCCTATGGTAACATGTCCAAAGAGGCCGAGAAGGTTCCGATGGTGAAGGCCAACACGAGCTTCGACCCACTCCTTGAAAAGCTGTGGGAATAGCGATCAAGTCGTGATAATATAATAGTATAACTGAACTTGCCATTTGAGAAGCTGACGACTGGTCTCTCGGGGAACCAAGTGCGGCCTAAACGCAAATGAGGCTCAGTTGAACCTCTGGATAGGGATTTACATACTTCCTCTTCATCATTTTCCCATTCACCAAGATAGAAGTCCAAGAGGGATCCTTTGATATCGGGTTGCTGACTGATTATAGACACCTTTCCTGTCACTAGAATTTACAAGGGTGTCAGTGACCATGTGAGCAGGACCTCACAACTCACAATCTGTTGGTTTGGGCCGTGGAGGAATCGGTGACTGGGATGACAGTTGCTGGGAGTCGATTGTCACGACCTGCTCCTGCTATACGATGAGCTCAGTTCCGCACCCACGCAAAGAACCTGTGTCAAATCTACCTGGAGAGTGAGCGGCTCGGTCAACTGTGGCACTGCTAGTGGCATGTTGCGATTATTTGTCTGTAATTCTTCTAACAATCTGGCCATCAAGTCGTATAGTTGTACAAAATCAGGTTGTCGGTGTGTCTCTCGAACTCGATTGTCACTATGGGCCAGTACGGCCATTGCCATCTGGAAAGAATGAAACTGTGACACTTCAGTATGAGGCAAAGGCTTCACGTACCGTAAACCTGTCCGAGCATGTTGTGAGTTCACGATAACACTCATCGATACCAATTTGAATCTCGTGCTGTCTAGAGAAAGCCATTTTGTCACCGTAACTTGCCCATTCCGATACTCGTCTCGAAATACGTTCGATTGATCTGTGATGGTGCATGAACAACGTGTTCCAAAGCTGGTCAGCAAGAGTGTTATGCGCACCTCTCGATTTCATCGGCTTCTGTGGCCGCAGCTGTCCCAATTAACCGCGATGAGTTTTCTCTTACTATGCTGAGCAAGGCATCGCATTGACGGGCGAGCCCTGAAAGGCGCTCCTGGTCCATCATTTAGCAGCGAAACGGATATAAAGCCTGAGAGATCATATTACCTTATGGACTTTGATGGTCTTGGCAGCATGATACAATTTAACGACTAGTTTCGAAGGCGGTCAGAGATGATCCAGGCCGAGATATGTAGTGGCGAACTTAGTGTCGAACCCTCGAAAATTCCAGCGGCAGGGACGATATTGGCCATGTAAGGGAAGGGGAGTGAGGGGCGTAGTGATAAAGTGGATTTAGTGGGGAGTCAAACAGCACCGACTTGACAAGCGCGAGAAAGGCTAATAGCGCCGGCGCCCGCTCATCGCCGGGATCACTGCAATCTCCCCATTGTAAGTTAGTATAAAAAGGTGACTCTGAACAAATCACAGCTCGGATCGCCTACTCACACACTCAATCTGATGGAGGTTTGTACACTCGGGGGATTCCGAGCGGAGGGCTATGGACATCATTCACGGAGGGGGAGCGGGGATTTGTACATATCCTCCGTGTATTACCCGCACCCCATTAGTGACGAGTGAGGATTTCCAGTGCTGGTTGTATATCTGTACAGTAGTATTGCTGCACTGGCAACCTCGCAATGTTGACTTATACCCAACGACATGCCCTCTTCGATGGCACAAGACATCTCAATTATGAGGCCGACTATTCCGACTGGTCACAAAACTACTTTCAGGAAATTGACAGGAATCGTCACATGGTACAGTATGGTACCGAGAGAGAACCGGGTGAGAGTACATCATCGATAGGTACAGTAGTAGCTATGTTGTCCATCACGTGATTCAGTCGGCCCTTGCCCTAGCAAAGCCGACTCGGAGTAATGTTCACATCGTGTAAACCCTTATATCAATTGTGGGTTCCTCTCTCGGTTGCAGAGACAGCGCTGAATTTCTACGCTAGCCACCGCGATAATTGGATAATTCGCTACATTCGCATGTTCGGGATCATTAACCAAAGCTCGCGATTTCTTCAAGTTGTGGCCGTTTCTTCACGGGATCAAAGACAAACCCTTTTATCGTGGTTTGATAGCTGAGATATGGGTCGTAGAACCCTTGGTCAACTCTCAATAGTGAGCATTTGCACCGTGACCTGGTATCAAAAAAATAAATAAGGTACACCGGGCAGTTCAGCGTCGTAAAATAATTTCCGAAACGAGAAACGCTTTGACACCGTTGTTGCATTTGGCAGCACGAAAGGGGCGCCTCCGAGTGGTGCTATCGATAACGTGGATGTCAAAGGGACAGCGAAGGACATCGTTATTATCAGGAAAAACCTTCCAGGCCAACGGAGGCTAGCATGGGGATAGATGGTCCCACTTGTCCTGATACTGCTATCGAGTTTGGAAAAATAAGGTCACTGAACGGATTAACGAACTTCAAGTTGAATGAACGAACGTAACTTACAGGACTCGTCACAAGGGATTCCCTTCTTGTGTTTGTCCAGGTTGAAGGTATCATTTATCATATAGATCTCATCAAGACGCTCTAACTGTGACGACGTTGATCATTTCTCATTTCAAATGGGTCGTCCCCCGCTGCACCGAGCTCGCCTAAATTACCGCTGTAGCCAGTTTCGATTTAGCGCCCCCTACTCAGGCCGGCTCCAGTTACCTAGAACTCTGTTACTGTAAAACGACTCCAGCTGAGAGAGACAATACTCCTTTATTCCTGTGTTCGCTTATGAGGTCCATTGCGAAATTGGCGTGCGGATCGGGTCCTCGCGGGTATCAATTAACAATGGGCCTGATACTGTGATAACCGCTGACAACTCCTTTGGGAGCGTCGCTTTGATGAGAAGCCTACAAGCCACCCGGTGGAATGGGGATTAGGGACAGCGGGGGCGGGATGACAGCGTGGGAAGCGTAGCGGACATTGGTACAGTTACCCCGACGCTGAGATAAGCACAGACAACGCGGCTTCATCGCTTCATCCCCAACCACTACATCCTCGAGGCAGCACCCGACCCTCCACTGGGGGTTCCCATTGACTTTTCAACGTACCCACACAGTCGACTAGTCTCGTGCACCAATAGAGTAATAACAGAAAGTGAGCTGAGGCAAGATGGATCGGGAGGACGAACTCAACGCAGGCATGCCGGACACAAATCATGCAAATTAGCACACATGGCGAAAAAATAGTCAATGTTGTATTCAAGGCCAAAGTACTTCATACAGTAGTAGAAAACGTACAGAGATTTTTCACGTAAAGTCGAGATTCTACAGTATATGACGACAATACTATACCAAAACCGCGCAGTCGCACTTGCTCCGCTCTGGAAGTGCCGTCCATAACATAGGAAACCTATCTGGGAGAAAGGCAAATAAAGCAGCGTGACCGTTGTGTTCGGGTGGCTGCACAGGCAAACGACCGAAAGACCAAGAATACCTCAGTCACACAAACTCATAGTAGCATCGCAAGTCAATCAAGAAACAGATAACGAAATGAGAACAGCCGTCGATGATAACAACAACGGCCGCCCACATTCTGCGAGCTTGCATGGTGAAGCTGAAACCCCACCGAGGGTACACTTGCACTTCTCACTCACCATCTCGCAGGCTACATTCAGCAACCTGCGCGGGGCGAACTTAATGTTGGGAGGAAAGTGGATGCGGACTGGGACTCAGAACGAAGCGGCAGCAAAGGGATCATAAACGATCATCGAAGCCCGCTGCCCCGTCTTTCCAAGTTCCAGAACGCATTGTCAGGGGGGAGAAACTCCATTGTGATGTCGATAGAGATGACCTTTGAGTTTGCGCTTCCCAGTGAGCATACAGTTACAATTAAGATAAGGACATTTTTGTGGGATAGAATGAAGATCATCCCAATGGCGATTTTGACAGCCTTCATTGCATGGAGTTTCTTTCCACAAGCGGGGCACGACGGCTTTGAGTCTTGCCCCATTTCCGCGTCGTGATTCAGTGCAATGGGGGGTCCTATCAAGGTGAGTTGGTGAGCTTGAGCCGTCGATTGACTGAGAGGACTCACTTGCTGTCCTAGCGGAGTCGTGGGGCCATGAAAGCTCCCAGATACTTGGGCAGGGTATGTCGGCTTCCCGCGGGGGGTGTTGCCCTCCCACACGCTCTGGTGGCTCTGAAGATGGCGAACGCGTTGCCACTCCCACTGGGGCCGAAATTCGAGCACCGATATGCCTTGTCTGACATCTAGTAAGGTCAGAATGAAAAACGAAACTGTTGCTCGGGGATGACGCATGCTGCTCACATAAGGACTCCGTCAAGGATCTATTATGAAAAGCATAGGAAGAAGAGGCCCTCTGGTATGGTTCAGTGTGAAAGGCCCCCGCTGTGAAGTCGGGGGGACACATGTACACAAGGTGCGGGTCACGCAAACATGGGTATTCCTGTAACGCATTCACTACGTCAACACGAGATGAATGAAAGGAGAATACTTCACCTCCTGAGGATCTCTAATGTCTGGATGGTGCAAAGGGAGAGTAGGGTTGGAACTTGATAACAGGCCTAATTTATCATTGCTTTCCAGCTCGCCGGGCCCATAAGGTCCAGCTGGAATGAGGGACAGGCCACCATCTGGAGAGCGATACAGGCCAGCCTATGCAATGGTCATTGCACAGCAAGATTTGCCCAACAAGGGAGCTCACAGGATCAAGGCTAGCTTGCTGACTGAGGAAGTCGTCCATATTTTTCTAGGGGTCTAGGATCATGCGACGGGTGTCAGCGCCGTATATCATGTCCTCATCGTTTTCCCCTAGGAACCAGTAAATATATTATGGTATCCCAATCCAGGACTGTTGGAGCTGGCTGGCTTGACACCTGGGAAGGAGCCATGGCACATGTTGCGAGCTGGCTAGCCAGACATTACCCTCTTTACTACATTCGAAGTTCGACGTTCTGGAAAGAAATAATTGAGAAAGGTGCTGTGAAGAAGGTCCTGAGGCCCTGAGGAGAAGTCGTGCTTTAGTGATTGGTAATGGGAATCGACACCAGCAATGATCCAACAATGCCGCCCATCGAGCCTGATTACCGTCCGATCTAGACCGAACCGAGAAGCTGCAGGTCAGTTTTTTTACGTCTTTTACAGGTGGATAGTGGCTGGCACTGTGGCAGGTGGCGCGAGCACGTGTACGCCTGGTGGCATCCAGTGGGAACGAGAATCGGATTGGATCAAGAGGTGCTCACGAAGTGGGATTCAAGGTTACCACAATGACACAGGTCAACGCTGTTGTAGAAGGTGCGAACAGCAAAAGGTGATGTAGCCGGTGCGCGGGAGATTGGAGAATAAAGCGGTAGAGAGATAGACTTGAGAAGATGGCATCGGTCGGTCGTGATCTCGGCGAAGGTGGAGCGACTGGACGGTGGGGGGAGAAGGGGGGGAAGAAAGATCCTCCCAAGTGCAGGTCAGGGCGCCCTGTTGGTTTCTAGCGCTCCCCTCTATTTCCCGCGACTTTGGGTTTGCGAATTTGTTTTGTGGGACGAGATAAGAACTGACGAAGGTCACTGCCGCTCCTGCCGTCTTTGAGTCCCACTACAGGGCGCATTCCCCCTTGGGACTCGAGTCCGCTGCCCGCCCCAGCGCGAGGCAACCGAGCCGAGTTGAGTCCCACCACACGATCTGCGAGTATTTCCGAATAATATGACCCTATGTTATATAGATGAGAAAAATGTGGGCAAGGGCGGAAGCCATGGATCTCGATCTGTACAATGTGACGACAAAGAGTGTGAAGAATCTAAAAATGCGTCCCGAGACTCCGAGACTTCGTCACCACTCGACGCCGACACTACGACGCCAACAACGCCACTAGAGTACACTGTCTTCTCTTTAGACCGATTGCCCCTCACTCTTCTTCACAATATCTTCAATGTCCCCTCTTTTCTCTTTACGGTATCATTCGCTTTCCGCCAACTCTCTCGGTACCTGCCTTTCTCCGCGGACCCCCCCAGCTTCAGTTCACCCACGTTGTTGCTTCATCTGACTTCCTCATCCAATTATGCGCAAGGCGGTACACATCCGCATCCCTCTATCTTATATTTTGGGCTTAACTCGCCAAAACCAATGACCAGGTCATCACGTCAATCCACCGAATACATTCTCCTTTGGAAGTAACTATTCACAACAAAGCCACATCAGTATTTTGGCATTTTGGTTTCCAGGGGTTTCTACACCTGAGAAACCCGTAAAAACCTAAAAAAACCCAGAAAACCAGAAACTTGGAAACTTATGTCCAATTTCCCGGAAACTTGTCTGAATGACAAGTAATAGAAACCTTGGAAACCTATGTAATTACTATGTAATAGCGGAGAGAAAATCAATATAAGGGATGGTAACTACCTAATCAAGGCAAAGCCGCGTTGCGGCTAAGACTTGGATTAGTCTTGATTAGGTAGTTACCGTCAATATTTGATTTTCTCTTCGGGGTCATGAGCTGGTTTCTGAGTTTCCAGGTTTCCAAGTTCCCGGAAACCTGAAAACCAATGAAAACCAGTTGAAACCCGGAAACTATTTTGCCATTTTGCTGATGCATGAGATGGGGCGTAACCTTCGTCTATGTATCTATGTATAGTCGATCCAGTACTGACAACTGTCTTTCATGACCCTTCCGCCCTCCCGATCTCTCCTTGTCCCAGTTACATGTTCCGGGATACAGATGCTGATTTGGAGACCGTGTAGCCCCTCTAACAGGGTCCGCGCAGCCACGCAAGTTGCATATGTATACCCATAACACAAGAAATGGCAAACAGTTTAGGGCTCTGGATGCAGTGATTGCAACCCCGACGATAAGATGTAGTACTGCGCAAACCCATGATTACAGTAAGACCTTTCCTTGTTAAATCTGCTCAGGCCGTTTGGGGGGCAGTCCAAGTGGTTCTCCTAAATTGAAAATAAGATTCACCTGCGAGAGCACCCAAGTCGATAAATGACAGTAATCGTGCATCGGATGGTTTCTCAAAATCTCAAGTTCAGAGAGTTAGCCTTAGTAAGCTTCGAGTTGAAGCTTTGAAGCTCAAAGCTGACAAGATAGGAATCGAGACCTGGCAAGTCCTATGACTATGTGATAGATAGGTTCTATTTGGCTACGAGCAATCATCTGTACATACAGCAACTACTCCGCGTGGGTAACAAAGGCAAATGAAAGAATAAATTGATACTGTACGTCCCTATGATGGCGCGCCGGTCGGAAATCAACGGCCCTTGTTGAAATTTGTTGGACCTGAACATAAGGTTTACAGCATATGGGGGGCTCCTTGAACCGCAACCACCACCAGGTGCGATTTTTAGGGCAAGCCTAAGGGGGGTGAAGAGGCAATGCCACCACCCACAAAACGAACACCGCCCCTCAGAAACCAAAAACCATAACACACCTAAGAGAGCCCCAGCCACCACCTCCGCAACAAACATTTTGCTGTGAGATTGTCGTGAGTTGTGACCAACACCTCCACACCAGTAAGCCTCGCCATCAGCGGCCACCCCAAATGTCCCACATCACTAGAGACAAAAGTGAGCCCTCACCAAATGCCACCGATCGACACCGAAACTCAAAACCCAACTATACGCCACCCCCCCCCTTTATAGCTGGGGAAAGGACGGGTGAAGAGGCTATGCCACTACCCACGAAACGACTCGGAACATCGGCCCCTCAGCCTAACGTCTCTAGAGAGCTCGACACACGCCTTCTACATACGGCCTGAGATACATACTGCTCCGTCAGCTAGAATAACAGTAAACCACTAAGGGCCACCACATTCTGTAACAAACACCATAAGAGATAAGTGTGAAACACCGCAAATCCAGAACCAATAACAATGCCCAGCCAGTATACCCATATGCCACTGAACCACCCGCCAATAGGCAGATAACCGAACACGACCCTTCTCACAACAAAAAATTTGAGTTCGAACTCCCCTTGTACCGACAAATGAACCCATAAATTGCAAACGAACACTCCCCAAACCCAACCAACGTTTAATTGCATCGAACACGACCACGGCCACCGGTGCTAGCTCCAAGGAAGTCTCTCACAAATCCATGATCGCAGCCCATCTGAACAAAACTCACCATCCTAGTATCCCACACCCGGGACCACGTCCTAAGACAAAATGGGGATCCCCCATTCAACAGGCTCTGCAATCGTGAGGTTTTAGTGGGTAGGAGGCCATGAGTCCCACACTATCCCCTAACAGGGGTGTGCGTAAATGCATTTTCGTCCTAGTCCACCGGCCCGGCTGCAGCGCGCTAAGATAAGCTGATGGCATTTAGCATTTAATTTCGGTAGTTGGCGAATAAGGATATAAAGATGTGGGTGTGTGATCTACCAAGTGTGATACTACAGATCCAGATAGGCTCACCCAGTGATGAAGCATCGACGATGACATGGACGCCGGCATGAAACGGAAACTTTTCACAAGCTATCGCAGTGAATGAAAACTGTATCGTAGCAAAAAAAAACATACTGAGACGAAAGCCACCACGACCAAAAACTTGAAGACACGATATCCAAAGTCAAACGCGTGTGTAGCCAGTGAATGCATGGGGACTCCCGACGCAGATATCGCGCCCCCTGAACTACGCGCTGTTGCGCTTTCTGTGTTATACACTTAAAAAAGAAATACATACAGTTGCACAAACGCAACTTTAACCCGGAAAGAAGCGGGACCATAGACGGTGTCCGGAGCCTACCGCCGCGTCATCCCAAACTCCAGACTCCAGAACTCGTTGTTAGTTAGGGGGGGGCTGCCTTGTGATGTACAGAGAGATGGTACTTGAGTTTGCGCTTCCCTTTAAGCTTAGCGTTACATTTAGAATGAGGACAGATTTGCGGGTCCGAGTGTACATCATCCAGGTGACGATCGCGGACCCCCTTTGAGTGGAATGTGTTTCCACATACAGGGCACAGCAACTTCGAGCCCTGGGTCGTTTCAAGTGTGACGGGGTATTCTGGCACCAAAACGACAGTGTTGGTAAGCTTGAGATGCCAGTTGAGAATGAGAGAACTCACCTTGTTGGGCTTGCGGAGTCATGGGGCCGTGGTGTGAGGTCGCAGAAATTTGGGTAGGGAATGTTGGTGGTCCGCTGTTGTCCTCCCGTATATTGCGTCCGACAGCTATTACAATCAAGATAAAGAAGAAGTTCTCGCTTGGGAATGACGCAAGTTACTCACATGAGGACACTGTCAAAGAACCATTATCAAAAGGATATGGCTCAATATCAAGAGGCCCTGCTGTGGAGACTGCCGAAAACGTGTGGATAAAATGCGGGTAAGGTCGAAACTGGTACTCCTGTGGCGAATTCACTATGCCGACACGATAATGAATGGAAGAGCAATACAGCACCTCCGGAAGAAGCTCCTCGTTACCTCTGATTTCAGGATGTTGCGAAGGGAGAGGAGGACCCGCCAGTTGATTATTCTTTGTTGGTTCGCGAGGTTTGAAAGGTTCAAAAGGTCCAAGTGGAATGAGAAAAGGATCATCATCTGGAAAGCCGAAGTTGTCCATGCTCTTCTATAGAGCTCAGTATGGGACCATAAGGTAGAAGTTCAGCACCGGAGTGTTTATAAACCCTTGGTGGTGCCAAAATGCGTGTTCCTACAGCCAAAGATGAGAGGTCAATTTGATGTATTTTGAGAAGTGGAGTTTTGGCATCGGTATTGTATAGCTGCTAGCCAACGTTGAAACAACGTTTTTAACACATGCCACAGTATTTGGATAGTGATGAAGGCACCAAGGTGTAATAATAGCCATTTGAATAGATTAATGGTGGTGATGGGTCCAAGGTGGCCGCGAGTGTGAGTAGCCATTTTTGGGCAACTGATGGGGAAAATCCCTGCGGCTTGCGGTCCCTGGGTGCCGCCCAAAACAAGTCTAAACAAACCGTCTTCTGGAATCTGGAGGACATGCCCTCGCATTGTGGAGTAACCGTTCCGTTCATCCAGGGGCACGTTTGTCGCTCGAGGCTCGAGGAATCTACTCATTTACTCATTGCCAGATTCGTAGACAGTGCATCCACACAACTGGTTCATGATGGAAGCTTTTGTCCTAGTCATGTACGACGAAGTCACGAAGAATAAAAATGTTGTCCTGGCCTTGCTACTGGCCTCGATAGAAAGTGACGAAAGCTTGAGTACAAGACATGGGTCCTGTCTAGGGCCATCGTTTCCCTTAGGAACCAGTAAAAAGTCCAAGGATATTATGGTATCCCAGGCCCAATATGGCACAGCCGAGACAACTGGCGATGGGGTTGGAGCTGGCTGACTTGGCACCTGAGACTTGAAGAAGGTGCGCTGGAAATGAGAGTTAGCCAGACGTTTTTCTCGTTACACATTCTCCACTGGCACAATGATCGAGGGTCAGCAAAAAGGTGATCGCTAGGTCAGACGAGACCCGCTGAAGCGCGGGTAAAGGCTGAAGCGATAGATCTCGATCTCAGGTTGTACGTACGATGTGACAACAAGATCTAGACTATCTAGATTCTAGACTCGCTCACCACCACGCCACAACGCTACCATGCCACTACACCGTGGCACACTCAAACCGCCGCAACCCACCGCAGACAACAACGCCTCTACAGTACACTGTCTTCTCTTTAGACCAATTGTCCCTCACACTTCACAATATTTTCAATCTCCCGTTACAGTATCTTATCCGCCATGCCTTGGGCTGCCTTTTTCCCTGGCACCCGGCTTTCTCACCACGTTGTCTCACTGATTCTATAACCTTTCCACCTCTCGGCTCTTTTTCTCAGCCGCCCCGATCAGCCAGAAGAGGTTTCATCTGACCCCTTCATTCAAGGCGATACACACCCACCCCACATGCCTCTATCTTACCTTTTGGGCTTAACTCGCCAAATCCTTTGGAAGTAACTATTCACAACAAAGCCATGAGATGGAGCGTAATCTGGCCTCTATGTATAGTCTATCTAGCTGTCTTTCATGACCCTACTGCCCTCCTCATGTCTCCTTGTCCCAGTTACGTGTTTCGGAATACAGAGATGCTGATTTGGAGACCGTTTAGCCCAGCGATGTGCCGGTCAGTGACTTAGTCGTGACAGTCAGGAAAGTCATCTGACCATGAGGGTCAGCCGTCAGCCCGTCAGTGACTGCACCGACCGTGACTTCTGCCTAGGTCGCTGATGTAATGGCGGTGGCGACGGGCCGACGGCTGGTCTAGACTCCGAGGCGCGCTACGTTCACTTGATGAGACTTCGTGAAATCAAATAGATTAGCTGTCACAAGATTGAACTTATCGATTCATCTGATAACATCAGATCAGTGATTAATAAGCAGTTTTGGCATTCCCACGCGAAGTCGAAAGTCAGGGTCGTTTTACAGTCACTGACTGGTCACTGACTAGTCAATGCGCGCTGTTCGAGCAGTCCAATTCTGACACGAGAATATACCTGTGCTTCTCCTAAATTGAAAGTGGGATTGACCTGCGAGAGCACCTCAAAATTGATGAGTTATACACTGACAGTAGTAGTAATCGTGCATGCGTGCAGTTGGTAGTCATGCCGCGGGCGGGTGAGGAGTTTACTAGTACTAGTTCGCTGCAACTCGGACAAACGTTTACAGCACACCCAACGCTCGACTGCAACTTACGGCTAGCTGGATCCGGGAGTGGGGTGGTTTCTCTCTTACTTACAGTCATGATGCGTACAAGGTGTCTAACACATCAGCGTTCATGCTCACGGCCCCACCTACGTTCATTTGTTCATATCCCCTCCCCTCTCTCTCCTCAGCTTATCTTGATCCTGCTAGATCTTCAGACTTGTCAATTTCTTCCACACCGGATGATCTCTCGTCGTCACAACGGAGACTTCTCGAAGCCGCTTTGAGAGTAGACCAGGTGGGCGAAGTTGCCGCCAATTACATCTACGAGGGTCAGCTTTCTATCCTCCGACGTGACCCCGCGACAGTAGCATTGATACAGGCAAGCTTACGGTGCCTGCATCCTACATTTTGGGTATCTCAACATGATGATTTACAGGATATGTGGGACCAAACACCTCGCGGTCATGAACAAGCTTCAAACTCAACACCAAGTACGGCCAACAATGTTATGGGAGGTTGCAAAGGTGGCCTGTTTTGGATTAGGTGCCGTTACAGCGCTCATGGGGAAGGGGGCGGCGATGGCATGCACAGAGGCAGTTGAGACGGTCATTGGTGAACATTATGACGAGTAAGTGCCATTACAGATCTCCATCAGCTGATATTGATTTCATTTATGACCAAGTCAACTGAAAGACCTTCAAGACTCGACGCATCCTAGTATCGTACTTCTTAGGGGCGTGATCCGTGAATTCCGGGATGACGAGCTAGAACATCTCGATACTGCTGTCGAGCACGACTCTCAGAGGCCACCGGCGCATGCCCTTCTCAGCTCGGTAGTAGGAATGGGGTGCAAAGTTGCTATTGAGCTTTGTAAAAGAATATAAACAGGCAAATTAATGATCTATTCTATTTTGGCTGTTTGTGAGGGATGACAAGGTAGTGATTCTCCTCTTCGTTTTCCAGTCCATTTCCATCTGAGCGGCCCGGGAATAGCGTTATTGGCCTCAACGCGTGACGCCAGCAAATTAAAAACATGCTGAGCGGACAGATAGATTAACGCGCCCGGAACAAGGACCAGGCCTGATAGCGAGATCCATGATGCTCGAGATGTGAATTTGAAGTGCTTGTAAACACCTGTACGCTGCAAGTGAATGGTGTTAAGTGGTTCATCAACAGCTCTGATGATGTTGACAACAGAACACCCGACTCGGACATGCCATCCTATCGTTCCACGGCAGGATTGTCGATTGGGTTGCCAATTCAATTGTCGACCGAGACGAAGGTCCCTAGCGAGGATCGATGGACGCTCGCTGCGAAGACAGAGCCCCAATCTCGGTCGCTGCCGCGGATCGATGCACTCTCCATTGTGAAGACAGAGCCCCAATCGCGGTCGCTGCCGTGGATCGATGCACTGTCGATTGTGAAAACAGAGTCCAAATCTCCGCCAGGGAAAGTTCTTTGTTGTCGATCTGTGACGATATAAAGATAAATTCAAGCTAGACAGAGGCAAGAAATCACTCACCAACACGCAGAGCAAGCATCCCACGTATCGCCAAATGAACATCAGACATCGAAGGGCGCTTTGTTGGATCAGTCTGCCAGCAAGACTCCAGAAGGTCCCATATTTGTGAGCTCATATCAACTCTCGTGGATCCACGATCGGCAGGTGGTGTCCCCCCATTCAACAGAACAGGTACATAGAAATCTTTGTGGGAGCTATACGGGTCTTGCCCTGTAAACACCTCGACACCGAGTGACCCAAAAGACCAGACGTCCCCCTTCTCGGTTGGGGGATTAAAACCATGAGGTGTCATCCTTTCTGGAGAAAACCAACGAGTACGGGTTATATCAAAGGACGGCTTGAAATGTTACATCTCAACGTAAGGCATAATGGCATGCCAGATGACCCACGTACTTTCAGATATCCAGATAGATTGAACCCACAAACAAATGCTTTGCCGTCCCCATTGATTAAAACATTTTTCTGGAGAAGAAATACATCGGGATGATTCAGCCCAGCCAACAAGATGGTGGCTTACCCCACATATATCACCGTGGATGATCTCGTTTTCGTGAAGATATTCCAAAGCTGCCGTTTATCAATATATCTATGGTTGCTGACATCCCACTGGGAACATCGTACACACCAGAAGCAACCTCGCCAAGTAGACGCAATCGGTCCACATTCGGGTTTATCCTGATGAACTCTCGGATATTCCCATTTCGCATCCATGGACTAACCTGTAATCCCCAACGTCTTGAAAGGACATCATCAGTGTGGGGTCGGACGTACGGAATAAATGGAATCTCCTATGGTAACATGTCCAGAGATGCCGAGAAGGTGCCGATGGTGAAGGCCAACACAAGTCCCGACCCACTCCTTGAAGTGCTGTGGGAATAGCGATCAAGTCGTGACAACATCATAGTATAACTGAACTTGCCATTTGAGAAGCTGGCGACTGGTCTTTCGGGCAGCCAAGTGTGGCCTAAACGCAAATGAGGTTCAGTTGGACCTCTGAATAGGGATATACGTACTTGCTCTTCATCACTTTCCCATTCGCCAAGATAGAAGTCCAAGAGGGATCCTTTGATATCCGGTTGCTGACTGATTATGGAAACTTTTCCTGTCACTAGAATTTACAAGGGTGTGAGTGACCACTTATGAGCGGGACATCACAACTTACAATCTCTTGGTTTGGGCCGTGGAGGGGTCGTTAACTGCGATGACGTTTGGTTGTCATGGCCTGCTTCTGCTATACGATGGACTCAGTCCCGCACGCACGCAAGGAGCCTGTGTCAGATCTACCTGGAGAGAGTAGCTCGGTCCATTGTTGCTCTGCTGGTGGCATGCTGCGACTATTTGTCTGTACTTCTTCTAGCGATCTGACCATCAAGTCGTATAGTTGTGCAAAATCACGTTTTTGGTGTGCCTCTCGAACTCGATCGCGATTGTCGCTAGTTGTCTGTAATTCTTCTAGCGCTCTGACCATCAAGTCGTATAGTCGTGCAAAATCACGTCGTCGGTCTGCTCCTCGAACTCGACCATGAATGTCGCTAGTTGTCTGTAAATTTTCTAGCGATCCGACTATCGAGTCGTATAGTTGTGGAAAAGCACGTCGTCGGTCTGCCTCTTGAATTCGAGTGTCGATATCGGCCAGTGCGGCCATCGTCATCTAGAAAGAATGAAGCTGTTGAAGCTGTGACACTTCAGTATGAGGCAAAAGCTTTACGTACCGTAAACCTGTCTGAGCATGCTGTGAGTTCACGATAACACTCATCGATACCAATTTTGATCTCGTGGTGTCTAACGGAAGCTGTTTTGTCATCGTAACTCGCCCATTCCAATCCTCGTCTCGAAATACGTTCGATTGATCTATGATAGAGTATGAACAACGCGTTCCGAGCTGGTCAGAAAGTCTGTTATGCGCACCTCTCGATTTCATTGGCTTCGATGGCTGCATCGGTCCCAACTAGCAGCGATGACTCGGAGTATTCCCTGACTGTGGTGAGCAAGGAATCGCATTCACGGACGAGCCCTAAAAGCAGCTTCTGGATCCATCTTTTAGCAGTGAAATGGACATGAAGGCTGAGAGATCATATTACCTTATGGGCTTTGGTCTTGTTAGCATGATACAATTTAACGACTAGTTCCGAAGGCGGTCAGAGATGATCCAGGCCGAGATATGTAGATAGACTTGAACCCTCGAAAATTCCAGCGACAGGGACGATATTGGCCATGTAAGGGAAGGGGAGTGAGGGGCGTAGTGATAAAGTGGATTTAGTGGACAGTCAAACAGCACCGACTTGACAAGCGCGAGAAAGGTTAATAACGCCGGCGCCCGCTCATCGCCGGGATCATTGTTATCTCCTCAATTACAGCATATAAAGGTGTCTCTGAACAAATCGCAGCTCGGATCGCCTGCTCACACATTCAACCCGATGGACGTTTGCACACTCGGGGGATTCCGAGCGGAGGTAAAAGTGCTATGGACATCACTCACGGAGGGGGAGCGGGGATAGTACATATGAGCCTATATCCTCCGTGTATTACCCGCACCCTATTAGTGACGAGTGAGGGTCGCTGGTTGTATATCTGTACAGTAGTATTGTTGCAACCTCGCAATGTTGACTTATACCCAACGACATGCCCTCGTCAATTAATATATCAATCAGTCGCCCAAGAAACCACCTCCTTGACGGTTTCAATCTTTCTTTACACGACTTGCATAAAAGTTGTCCAGCCATTTCTTTGCTTCCCCGTAATCTTCTCTTGCGCGCGCAAGTGCTTTTGTGATCTTAACGACGGCCTCTGCCTCAGTGATAGCTGTGCTGCTCTCTCGTAATTTTCCGTAGTGTTGGATAGCCTCACACGCCGACTGCACCTTAGAAACGCCAAGCGTCACAGAGGATCCCTTCAGAAAGCGGCCTAGGAAAGATAACTCTCCGAGATTTTTCCTCTTTCTAAAACGTCTGATAAGTGTGACCGGAAATGAGGGGAATGATCAAAGTGCGCACAGGGCATCGTCCATGTTGTTGAACGTTTTCTCCGCTTGATCAAAGTACGCATCGACCATGCCTTTTGAGAATACGTCGTCGTTGTCGTCAAGTTCGAGTATTTGCTCGAATACGGTTAGGTCAATGTCCGGGACGCTTGTCACAACTGGCTTTGGAAGAATGTTGGAGGCGGTACGAGAGAAAAATTCGGACACACTTCTTTAACGCTGAGAAGTGAGCGGCTATCTAGCCTTGGTGAGGGTGTTGGCTCTGCTGGTACCAGTACCTGAGATGTCTTGAGAGTCGACGAGGAAGACGAGAGAGGTGCCTGGGCGCTGGGTGTCGGGCGGGAGTCGTGCATGAGGTGGGTAGCAATGGGCGGAGAAGAAAACAGAGATAAATGACAGGCACACATCAGCAAAATGATCAAACCCAAACATGGCTACCGCATTTTATTATGTAAGGTTAGGGTTTTGGTGCCATACTGACAGAAATCGGACGGGCGAAGTAACTGCTAACCAGGTTGGAGAAGCCAATATGGTCGATGTTGTGCTCCCCGCCGCCCGCTGTCGGAGCTAGGCCACAACGTTTGGGAGTCGGAGCGCACGCGCAAGCCGAAGGACGTCGCCCGCGCCGTCACCGTTGGTGCGAGAGCCTTCAGTCGACGTCGTGCTCCCCGCGGCCCACTGTTAGAGCTACGTGGTCACGATGTCGTCGCGTGCGAGACGGTCAAAAAAGAAGAAGGTGATCGGGGGTAGTACAATAGAAAGTTGGGAACGCCATGTGGACAGGGAGTCATCGCGTGTAAGACGCTGTGTCAACTGAAGAAGTTGAGCGGTGATGTACAGCAGGTGGAAATACAACGCACAGGAGAAAGGGGCCAAGTGAGGAGCAACAAAATGAGGCAGTTGAGGTGACCAAAGTTTGCCATCAGTGTCGTCATCCGCAAGAAAGTGCTTCCTCAACTGCCCTTTTGAGACAGCACACGTGAGGAGACAGGGGGAGAGAGAAAGAATACAGAGAGCAAGGAAAGTCGTCCTCATCGCGCGCGAGACGTCATCCCCAACTGCGTTTTTGAGACAGAACATGCGAGGAGGAAAGAGCAGGTGAGAGCTTAGCAGAGGAAGAGAGCTCGGGCGTGACGGAGCTGCAAGTGTTTGTCTGGGTCGTACCAGATATTGTAAGTTGTCGAAAAGTAAAACAGAGAAAGGATGTTGACATTGACGTGAATCCCCTAAAAGCTATGAACGACCGCGCAAGGCACAAAATGTCGAGAAACGGTCGTTGAGCGTACTTGCCAACGAAGCATGTGTCTTGAGAGCGGCATTTCTACACGTTACCGGCGATATCAGCTCATTCCACTCGGAAACTCTGGTTCAGATAAAAGATTGCGTCGAGCTCGTGCTCCCCGCGGCCCCCTGTCGGAGCTACACGGTCACGACCTCGCGTGCGAGACGCGGTCGAAAGAGAGGAAGCCGCCGATCGTCACCGGTCAGGTGCACGATCACGCTCCAACCAATGAGGGCGCCCGCAGCCCGCGTCACGTCACGACCGCGTACTCCTTTATTAATATAACTAGCGGGGACCCGTGCTTCGCACGGGATTATCACAGGAGTTAGTGAGGTTCAGAAAGATGGCATTAACATGTAAATATAATAGATGGCGAAAACATTCCACGAATACGGTCAATGTTGTATTCAAGGCCAAAACACTTCATACAGTAGTAGAAAATATACAATCAGAGATTTTTAACGAGCTGCCACGTAAATTCGAGATTCTATATGACGGCAGTACTGGGACAAACAATACTAAAACCAATTGAACTTTGCGCTGTCGCGCTCTGGAAGTGCCATCCATAACAAAGGAAACCTATCTGTGAGAAAGGCAAATAAAGCAGCGTGCCCGCTGTGTTCGGGTGGCTGCACAAGCAAGACCAAGAATACCTCAGCACACAAACTCATAGTAGCATCGCAACTCAATCAAGAAACGGATAACGAAACGGGAACAGTCGTCGATGACACAACAACGACCGCCCAGACATTCTGCGAGCTTGCATGGTGACGCTGAAACCCCACAGAGGGTACACTCGCACTTCTCACTCACCACCACGCAGACTACAACCAGCAACCTGCGTGTCGCGGACTTGATGTCGGGAGGAAAGTAGATGCGAACTGGGACTCAGAACGAAGCGGCAGCAAAGGGACCATAAACGATCATCGAAGCCCGCTGCCCCATCTTTCCAAGTTCCACAACGCATTGTCAGGGTGGAGAAACTCCATTGTGATGTCGATAGAGATGACCTTTGAGTTTGCGCTTCCCAATGAGCATACCGTTACAATTAAGATAAGGACATTTTTGTGGGATAGAATGAAGATCATCCCAATGGCGATTGACAGCTTTCATTGCGTGGAGTTTCTTTCCACAAGTGGGGCACGACGGCTTTGAGTCTTGCTCCATTTCCGCATCGTGGTTCAGTGTAATGGGGGGTTCTATCGAGTGAGTTGGTGAGCTTGAGCCGTCGATTGAGACTGAGAGGACTTACTTTTCTGTCCTAGCAGAGTTGTAGGGCCAAAATCTGGGTCGAAATAACTCCCAGCTACTTGGGCAGGGTATGCCGGCTTCCCGTTGGGGGTGTTGCCCCCCCAAATGCCCTGATGGCTCCGAAGATGGCGAGCGCGGTGCGAATCCCGCTGTGACCGAAACCAAAGCGCCGATATGCCTTGTCCGACACCTAGTAAGGTCAGAATGAAAGAAGAATCTGTCGCTTGGGCATGACGCATGCTGCTCACGTAAGGACTCCATCAAGGATCCATTATCATCAAAAGCATAGGAAGAGGAGGCCCTCTGGTATTTTTCAGTGTGAAAGGCCCCCACTGTGAAGAGGGGGGGACACATGTAGACACGATGCGGGTCACGCAAACATGGGTATTCCTGTGCCGCATTCACTACGCCAAAACGAGATGAATGAAAGGATAATAGCTCACCTCCGAGTCCCGAGGCTCTGTAATGCCTGGATGGTGCAAAGGGGGAGTAGGGTTGGAACTTGATGATAAACCTAATTCATCATTGCTTTCCAGTTCGCCGGGCCCGTAAGGTCCAGCTGGAATGAGGGACAGGCCACCATCTGGAGAGCGATACAGGCCAGCCTGTGCAATGGTCATTACACAGCAGGATTTGCCCAACAAGGGAGCTCACAGGATTAAGGCTAGCTTGCTGACTGAGGAAGTCGTCCATATTTTTCTGTAGTGCGCAGCAGGGGTCTAGGATCATGCGACGGGTGTCAGCGCCGTAGATTAGATTTATAACACTTTGAATCCCACTGGCACCCACCGGGGTGCCATTGCATGTTTCCACAGCCAAACTATGGGAGTAGTAAGAATCATACGAGGAGGATTAGAGTTTTGTGACGGTTAAAATTCCATTGGTGAGAATGATCAAGGGCGATGCAGGGTTCCTACTGTCCACCAGCGCCGGAAAATGGCGTCGCCATTTTGTCCTGAAAACAACATTCAACAAGGGTCACCAAAGTTAAATGCGCACCCTCTCTTCGTCGAGTATACGTAATTTTTTTTAAATCTTGACATATCACATGAGTTGGGCATATATCTGTCCTCATCGTTTTCCCCTAGGAACCAGTAAAAATATTATGGTATCCCAGTCCAGGACTGTTGGAGCTGGCTGACTTGGTGCCTGTAGAAGGAGCCATGGCACAGGTTGCGGGCTGGCTAGCCGGACTTTATTCTCGTTACTACATTCGAAGTTCGACGTTCTGGAGAGAAATCATTAGAGTCCGCAGAAAGGTGATTGGGGGATCTGTGAAGAAGGTCTTGAGGCCGTGAGGAGAAGTCGTGCTTTAGTGATTGGTAATGGGAATCGCCAGCAATGATCCAACAATGCCGCCCATCGAACCTGATTACTGTCCGATCGGGACCGAACGGGAGAAGCTGTAGGTCAGTATAACGTACTGTACAGTTTGGAGGGGTGGCTAGTGGCTGGGACTGTGGCAGGTGGCGCGAGCACATGAACGCCTGGTGGCATCCAGTGGGAACGAGAATCGGATTGGATCAAGAGGCGCTCACGAGAGAGTGGGATTCAAGGATACCACAATGACACGGGTCAACTGTGTTGTAGAAGGTGCGAACAGGAGAAGGTGATGTAGCCGGTGCGCGGGAGATTGGAGGACAAAGCGGTAGAGAGATAGACGTGAGAAGATGGCATCGGTCGGTGGTGATTTCGGCGAAGGTAGAGCGACTAGACGGTGGGGCAGTTCCTCCAAAAGTGGTGGGAGATTGAGGAGAGCGCTAGAAGCCAACAGAGCGCCCTGACCTGCTTTGGGTTTGCGCGAATGCGAGTTTGTTTGTCGGACGAGACAGTACTGACGAAAGGTCTCTGCCGCTCCTGCCGTCTTGGATTCCCACTACAGGGCGCATTCACCCTTGGGACTCGATCGAGTTCGCTGCCCGGCGCAGCGCGAGGCAACCGAGCCGAGTTGAGTCCCATCACACGATCTGCGAGTATTTCCCAATAATGTGGCCCTATGTTACATAAAAAAATGTGGGCAAAGGCGGAAGTGATGGATCTCGATCTGCCCAATGTGACGACAAGAAAAGTGAAGAGAAGAGAAGACAGAAATGTCCGAGGCTCGGACTCCGTCACCAGTCGACGCCACTCACACCGCCACAGATTACAACAACAACAACCCCACTAGAGTAAGCTATCTTCTTTCTAGACCGATACCCCTCATTCTTCTTCACAATATTTTCAATGTCCCCTCTTTTCTCTTTACAGTATCATTCGCTTTCCGCCAATTCTCTCAGTATCTAGACTGCTTTTCTCCCTCTCCGGAATTGGCACCCCCCGGTTGTCTCAGTGATTCTATACCTTTTCCATTTCTCGTCTCTTTTTTTCTCAGCCGCTCCGATCGGCCAGGGGAGGTGCTTCATCTGACTTCCTCATCGAATCATGCGCAAGGCAATTGCCCGGTACACTCCGCATCCCTCTTTCTTATCTTTTGGGCTTAACCAGTGACCAGGTCATCATGTCAATCCACCAAATAAATGCGGCTGTTCTCCTTTGGAAGTAACTATTCACAACAAAGCCATGAGATAGAGCGTAACCTTCGTCTATGTATAGTCGATCTAGCACTGACAACTGTCTTTCATGACCCTACGACCCTCCCCATCTCTCCTTGTCTCAGTTACATGTTTCGGAATACAGATGCTGATTTGGAGACAGTTTAGCCCTCTAACTGGGTCCGCGCAGCCATGCAAGTTGCATATGTATACCCATAACACGAGAAATGGCAAACAGTTTAGAGCTCTGGATGCAGTGATTGCAACCCCGACGATAATATGTAGTACGCAACCCTTGATTACAGTAAGACCTTTCCTTGTCAGGCCGTTTGGGGGCAGTCCAAGTGGTTCTCTTAAATTGAAAATAAGACTCACCTGCGAGAGCATCCGACATCTCAAAAGTCAATAAATGACAGTAATCGTGTGCATCGGGTGGTTTCTCACAATCTCAAGTTCCGAGAGTTAGCCTTAACCTTCGAGTTGAAGCTCAAAGCTGGCAAGATAGGAATAGAGACCTGGCAAGTCCTATGACTATGTGATAGATCAACTCTATTTCAGTTGGCTACGAGGAATCATCTGTAAAAAATACAGCAACTACTCTGAGTAACAAGGGCCAATGAAAGGATAAACTGATACCGTACGCCCTTATGGTGCGCCAGTCGGAAATCAACGGCCCTTGTTGAAATTTTGTTGGACCTGAACAAACGTTTACAGCGCAAATTAATGATCTATACTATTCTTCTGCCGGGTTGGCTGTTTGTGAGGGATGAGAAGTAGTGATTCTCCTCTTCGCTTTCCAGTCCATTTCCATCTGAGCAGAATAGTGTTACTGGTCTCAACGCGTGACGCTAGCAAATTAAGAACATGCTGAGCGGACAGATAGATTAACGCGCCCGGAACAAGAACCTGCCTGTTAGCGAGATCCACGATGCTCGACATGTGAATCTGAAGTGCTTGTAAACATCTTCACGCTCCAAGTGAACGGTGTTAAGTAGCTCATCCAACAACTCTGATAATGTTGACAACAGAACGCCTAACATGCCATCCCATCATTCCACGGCAGGATTATCGATTGGGCTGTCAATTCAATTGTCGACCGAGACGAAGGTCGCTAGCGAGGATCGATGGACACTCGATGGGGAGACAGAGCCCCAATCTCGGTCGCTGCCATGGATCGATGCACTCTCCATTGTGAAGACAGAGTCCCGATCTGTGCCAGGGAAAGTGCTCTGGGGTCGATCTGCGTGACGATATAAGGATACGTTCAAGCTAGACAGAGGCAAGAAATCACTCACAACCACGCCGAGGAAGCATCTCACGTATCGCCAACTGAATATCAGACATCGAAGGGTGCATTGTTGGATCAGTCTGCCAGCAAGACTCCAGAAGCTCCCACATATTTGAGCTGATATCAACTGTCGTGGATCCACGATCGGCAGGTGGTGTCCCCCCATTCAAAAGAACAGGTACGTAGTAATCTTGGTGGGAGCTATACGGATCTTGCCCTGTAAACACCTCGATCCCGAGTGACCCAAAAGACCAGACGTCCCCTTTCTCGGTTGGGGGATTAAAACCTTGAGGCGTCATCCTTTCTGGAGAAAACCAACGAGCACGGGCTATATCAAAGGACGGCTTGAAATGTTACATCTGGCATAAAAAGCATGCTAGATGACCTACGTACTTTCAGATATCCAGATAAATTGAACCCACAAACAAATGTTTTGCCGTTCCCATCGATTAGAACATTTTTCTGGGAAGAAGTACATCGGAATTCAGTCGAGCCGACAAGATGGTGGCTTACCCCACATATGTCACCGTGGATGATCTCGTTTTCGTGAAGGTATTCCACAGCTGGTGATCAATATATCTACGGTTGCTGACATCCCACTGGGAACATTGTACACACCACAAGCAACCTCGCTAAGATGACGCAATCGGTCCACATTCGGATTTATCCTGATGAACTCTCGGATATTCCCATTTCTCATCCATGGACTAACCTGTAATTCCAAACGTCTTGAAAGCACCATCATAAGTGTGGGGTCGGACGTACTGAATAAATGGAATCTCCTATGGTAACATGTCCAAAGAGGCCGAGAAGGTTCCGATGGTGAAGGCCAACACGGGCTTCGACCCACTCCTTGAAAAGCTGTGGGAATAGCGATCAAGTCGTGATAACATCATAGTATAACTGAACTTGCCATTTGAGAAGCTGACGACTGGTCTCTCGGGGAACCAAGTGTGGCCTAAACGCAAATGAGGCTCAGTTGGACCTCTGGATAGGGATTTACGCACTTCCTCTCCATCATTTCCCCATTCACCAAGATAGAAGTCCAAGAGGGATCCTTTGATACCGGGTTGCTGACTGATTACGGACACCTTTCCTGTCACTAGAATTTACAAGGGCGTCAGTGACCATGTGAGCAGGACCTCACAACTTACAATCTGTTGGTTTGGGCCGTGGAGGAATCGATGACTGGGATGACAGTTGCTGGGCATCGATTGTCACGACCTGCTTCTGCTATACGATGAGCTCAGTCCCGCACGCACGCAAAGAACCTGTGTCAGATCTACCTGGAGAGTGAGCGGCTCGGTCGACTGTTGTACTGCTAGTGGCATGTTGCCACTATTTGTCTGTACTTCTTCTAACAATCTGACCTTCAAGTCGTATAGTTGTGCAAAATCACGTTGTCGGTGTGTCTCTCGAACTCGATTGTCATTATTATGGGCCAGTACGGCCATTGCCATCTGGAAAGAATGAAACTGTGACACTTCAGTATGTAAAGGCTTCACGTACCACAAACCTGTCCACGCATGTTGTGAGTTCACGATAACACTCATTGATACCAATTTGGATCTCGTGCTGTCTAAAGAAAGCCATTTTGTCATCGTAACTTGCCCACTCCGATACTCGTATCAAAACACGCTCGATTGATCTGTGATAGTGCATGAACAACGTATTTCAAAGCTAGTCAGCAAGACTGTTATGCGCACCTCTCGATTTCATCGGCTTCGGCGGTTGCAGCGGTCCCAATTAGCCGCGATGAGTGTTCCCTTACTGTGGTGAACAAGGTATCGCATTGACGGGCGAGCCCTGAAAGGCGTTCCTGGTCCATCATTTAGTAGCGAAACGGATATGAAGGCTGAGAGATCATATTACCTTGTGGACTTTGATGGTCTTGGCAGCATGATATAATTTAACGACTAGCTTCGAGCGGTCAGAGATGATCCAGGCCGAGATATGTAGAGACGAACTTAGACTTGAACCCTCGAAAATTCCAGCGGCAGGGACGATATTGGCCATGTAAGAGAAGGGAAGTGAGGGGCGTAGTGACAAAGTGGATTTAGTGGAGAGTCAAACATCGCTGACTTGACAAACGCGAGAAAGGTTATTAGCGCCGGCGCCCACCCTTCTCCGGTCATTGTTACTGTATCTCCTCAATTACAGCAGAAAAAGGTGACTCAGAACAAATCGCAGCTCTGATCGCCTGCTCACACACTCAACCCGATGGACGTTTGCACACTCGGAGCCTTAAAGTGCTATGGACATCATTCACGGAGGGGGAGCGGGGATAGTACATATAAGCTTATCGACTCCGTGTATTGCCCTCACTCAATTAGTGACGAGCGAGGATTGCTGGTTGTATATCTGTACAGTAGTATTGCCGCAACCCGCAATGTCGATTTGTACTCAACGGCATGCCCTCTTCAATAGCACAAGACATCTCAATTTTGGGGCCGACTATTCCGACTGGTCACAAAGATACTTTCAGGAAGTTGACAAGAATCGTCACATGGTACAGTATGCGAGAAAGAACCAGGTGGAGAGTATATCGATAGCAGTGGTAGCTACGTTCCTCTTATCCATCACGTGATCCAGTCCGCCCTTGACGACTTCCTTAGTCAGCAATCGATTGACCCCGAAGGCTCCAGAGGAATGTGAACAACTTGAAAAAATCGCGAACTTTGGTTAATGGTCGCGAATGTGCGAATGAAGCGAATTATCCGCGGTGGCTATTTTCAGCGCTGTCTCTGCAACCGAGAGAACCCACAATTGATATAAGGCGACCTGTGTTCTTACTGTTCACCAGCGCTGGAAAATAGCGTCGCCATCTTGTCCTGAAACAACATTCAACAAGGGTCACCAAAGCTAAATGCGAATCCTCTCTTCATCGCGTATACGTAGTTTTGAAAATCTTGACATATAGCATGAGTTGGGCATATACATCGTTTCCCCCTAGGAACTCCTAAAAATATTATGGTATCCCAATCCAGGACTGTTGGAGCTGTTGACTTGGCGCCCGTAGAAGGAGCCATGAGACAGGTGACCGGCTGGGAATGAGAGCTAGCCAGACGTTATTCTCGTTACCACATCCGAAGATCGACGTTTCTGGAGAGAAATGATTGGGGTTCAGCAGGAAGGTGATCGGGGGATGAAGAAGGTCCTGAAGACGTGAGGAGAAGTCGTGCTTTAGTGATTGGTAATAGGAATCAACGAAGAAACTGCCATCATCAGTGCGAGGTCATACGAGACTACCGTCCGACCTGCTTTGGGTTTGCGCGATGCGAATTTGTTTTGTCGGACGGGACATGAACTGACGAAGGTCACTGCCGCTCCTGTCGTCCTCGAGTCCGCATTCCCCTTCAAATTGGGACTCGAGCCCGCTGCCCGCCCCAGCGCGAGGAAACTGAGCCGAGTCGAGTCCCACCGCACGACCCTCGTATCACTGACCCGACTAGCACGATCTGCGAACAATGTGACATAGATAAGAATGTGGCTAGATAGCGGAAAACGCCGCGGCGGAAGCGATGACTCTCTTCACTTACGCCCTCACACCGCCACAGACAACAGCGCCACTACATGTAGATTACGTCTTGTTGCATGGACAATATAAACCCCAATTCAAAAAAAAAAAAAAAAAAAAACAGCGCCACTACAGTACACTGTCTTCTCTTTAGACCAATTGCCCCTCACTTCTTCACAATATTTTCGATGTCCCCTCTTTTCTCTTTACAGTATCTCTCGGTGCCTTGACTGCCCTCCGGAATTGGCACCCTCCGGCTTTCTCACCACAGGCTGTCCACCCACGTTGTCTCCGTGATTCTATACCTTTTCCATTTCTCGGCTCTTTTTTTCTCAGCCACCCCATTTATCCAGAAGAGGTTCTTCATCTGACCCCCTCATCCCATTGTGTGCAAGGCGATAACACACCCACCCTGGCACTCTCCACATGTCTCTATCTTATCTTTTGAGCTTAATCACCAAAACCAAAACAAGTTTGGCCTCTTGGTCATCGCGTCAATCCACTCAAATATTTGCAGCTGTCCGTAAACAGTCTCCTTTGGAAGTGACTATTCACAAGGCCATGAGATGGAGCGTAACCTGGCTCTATGTATAGCCTATCTGGCGCTGGCTACTGTCTTTCATGACCATACCGCCCTCCCCCATCTCCCCATGTCCCAGTTACATGTTTCAGAATACAGATGCTGATTTAGAGACCGTTTAGCCCCTCTAACTGGGTCCGCGCGGCCACGCAAGTTACATACAGTATGTAAACCCGTAACACGAGAAATGGCAGACGTGCGCATAGATCAGGGCTCTGGATGCAGAGGTTGTACTGAGGCAACCATACCCCGACCCGAACCCGCAGACCCAGCGGGTTTGTCATACCCGTTATCCTTCCCTAGCTAATATGCGAGAGACAAATACGTCACTAACGACAGAGGATGGCGCCAATGGTGGTATGTACGTACCAAAGCAGTGCCCAAGGTGGTTGGATTGAATTCACGGTCGTACTGCGCGTTGTTGTATGCCGGCGGTGGGTACTGAGGCGACAATAGCGCCGTGCTATCACCATCACCATCACCGTCGTGATTAGCACTGTCTTGTCCTGTAGAATCTGTACTGTTACGGCCGTCATGGGTCTGGCGAGTTTGGGGTGCCAGTGGGATCTGGTTTGGGTTTTGGATCGTTTGGCCCGTTTGAGGTTGGGTTTGAGTTTGGGCCTGGCTTTCGCGGTACCCAAGCGCCACCAGGTGTACGAATTGGCCTGCTGCCTTGCGTTCTTCGATAAATAGTTCGCCATCACTGCCCGGGCTTCCACCGAAATATCGCAGCTCTTGCAGGTTCGGCACGAGCGACAGGGGGATTTCATGCTCCAAACGTAGAGCACGAGAAAGTTGCCCGACGAGTTCGTTATCCACCTGAAGTGTCTTCACACCGCTGAAAGGCCTGAGAAGTTCGCGCCACTGTATTTCATCGACATCATTGTGGTGTTCTGACGATCGATTGTGCTCCATGTAGCCGAGTGTCAATTGCTCCACAGCAGAAAGTAGTGGGGAAATGGTACCGAGGATTTGAACTGCGGACGCTATCTGCCCGTCGAGGTGTCGGCACATGATCCGCAAGAGCAGGGGGTGTCTTCCTGTCCGATGGAGATTCGCGGCATCATTCGCCTTTAAAACAACGAAATCCGTATGGAAAGCGAGTTCGACAGCGTGAAGTATGAGGTTCTCCCATGACTCCATGAACTGCAGGAGGCGTGGAACAGTGAATGTGAGTTGGTTGTAAAAGCAAACTTCAAAGGTTCTGACGGAAGGGGCACTGATCCGAGAAAGAAGTAATTCCAGGTAAACGCTGACGCCTTGGAATGAAACCACTCGAAGGTCAGGAAGGTTAACATACGACAATGGTGAGAGTCTCTCAACATTGCAGGCAGGATGAGGGGAGTGGAACCCAATCCCCAGCGTCTGGAGCTGGGGCATGAGTGACAGCCGTGAGAGGATATAATTCGGGGAGAAGTAGGTGGTTTTCGGGATCCCTGCGAGCGAGAGAAAGACGATTCCTGCTGCGGATCCCAGGATGGGGGATCCTATTGGAAGGGCAGCATACCATAACAAGAGGTGTCGTACGTTAGGAGCTCGAAACTTTTTAGGGAGTATCAAGCTTTCATCTGCTTCAGTACGACACCGAATGTAAAGGGATTCGAGAATCGGGAATAGCTCATCCAGGGCTGTGATGAACCTTTTCAAGTTTTGGACTGGCATTTCAAGTGCGATTCTATGCACGCGATCATGGTGCATGAGCGCGAGCAGTACACCCTCTTCTTCATTTATAGTCATCTCGATATCGCCTTTGTTGTAAAGGATGGTGAGTGGCAGAGGCTGTGAGTGTATCAGCATGTCGGCTACAGGTACCCCGTAGGTGCAGAGAAGATGCAGATCCAATCGAGATGGCGACGCAAGAATGATAAACCGCCAGCGTCGGGAAACTTGAGCCAATTTGTACCACCACCGGTCGCTGCCCCATCCACAGACGAAGGGGACACCCTCATCTGCATCATTGTCTCCAATGTGGAGATGATAGATATAGAATATGTTGAGTAGGATATCGTCATTGAGGATATGGATAGGTGAGCGTGCATCTCTGCGACGAACTTTGACAGGACGAGGACAGTAATGAGGCATGTTAGGGAGCGGGGAGGGTTGGGGTGGAAGTATCCGTTGGGGCTGGATTGTCCAGAGGGCGTCAAATTAAATTGAACTAGTCCAGGGAAGTGAAACACTGAGCGCCGATTAGCTGATTAAGCGCCAATCCCCTGGCGCACGAGTGGTCGTGACCCCGGCCATCCTCTGCCCAAACTTCTGGGATTCCACAGACGTCAAGTATCTTGATCTGCTTGCTACACACAAAAGGTCTGGCACCCTTGAGTCAGTCTGGTAATCCGCAGCAGGCGGCCCGGGTGCCGTTGGGAAGGGCGCTTAAAAACGTATGGCCGTTCCCAAGATTTCCAACGACACATCTTGTCCACACATTTACCCTATTCCGATTGTGTGATACTACAGATCCAGGATAGGCTCACCCAGTGATGATGCATCGATGATGACATGGACGCTGGCATGAAACGGAGACTATTCACAAGCTATCGCACGCAGGCAGTGAACGAAAACTGTATCGTAGTAAAAAAAACATACTGAGACGAAAGCTACCACGACCAAAAAGACACGATATCCAAAGTCAAACACGTGTGTAGCCAGTGAATGCACGGGGACTCCCGACGGAGATATCCGCCCTGAACCACGCGATGTTGCGCCTTCTATGTTCTACACACAAGAAGAAAGACTTACAATTGTACAAACGCAACTTTAACCAGGAAAGAAGTGGGACCATAGAGGGTCTTCGGAGCCTGCCGCCGCGTCTTTCCAAACTCCAGAACACGTTGTTAGTTAGGGGGGGCTGCCTTGTGATGTACAGAGAGATGGTACTTGAGTTTGCGCTTCCCTTTAAGCTTAGCTTTACATTTAGAATGAGGACAGATTTGTGGGTTCGAGTGTACATCATCTCGGTGACGATTGATAACCCCCGTTGATTTTGAGCGGAATTTTTTTCCACATTCAGGGCACGAGTTCTGGCCCGTTTCAAACTCTATATCGTTCTTTAGCGTAACGGGGTATTCTGGAACCAAAATGCCAGTGTTTTGGTGAGCTTGAGATGTCAATTGAGAATGAGAGGACTCACCTTGTTGGGCTCGCCGAGTCATGGAACCGTGGTTTGAGGTCCTAAAAATTTGGGTAGGGAACGTTGGTGGTCCGTTGTTGTCCTTCCGTATACCGCGTCCGACAGCTATTAACGTCAGGAATTTTCGCTTGGGAGTGATGCAAGTTGCTCACACAAGGGCACCGTAAGACATGGCTCAACATCAAGGGGCCCTGCCGTGGAGACTGCCGAACACGTGTAGACACGATGCGGGTCATGTAGAAGAATCTCCTCGTCATCTCTGATATCAGGATGTTGCGACGGGACAGCAGGATCCGCTAGTTGATAATTCTCCGTTGGTTCGCGAGGTTCGAAAGGTCCAGGTAGAATGAGAAAAGGATCACCATCGAGAAAGCCGTACAGGCGGAAGTCGTCCATGCTCTTCGGTATGGATCTGGGATCATAACGCGGGAGTTGAGCGCCGTGGGTGTTTATAAAACCTTGGTGATGCCAAAATGCGTGTTCCCATGGCCAAGCTGTAGGGAAGTATCAAAAAAGAGGGAGCCGCCGTTTCTTCCGAGAATTGGTCTATACCATCGTTATCGTAACTTCAAACCAGCGCCGAGTACGAAGGTGGCGCAAATCCGGTTTACAGTTTACTCCGTTGTGGAACCAAACAAGTCTAAACAAAGGTGAGTGAGCGAGTGAGGAAGAGAAATGGTTGATCGATGATCCGGGGGCCGCTCGAGGAGATTAATTTACTCTTAGCCAGATTCGTGGAGTGCATCCACACAACTGGCTCATGATGGAAGCGTTTGCCCTAGTCGTGTTACGATTCATGGATGACAAGGAAAGAAAAAAATTGGAAACGTTGTTCCTGCCTCGCTAGAAGTGACGAAAGCCCGAGTACAAGGCACAGGCCTGTCTGGGGTACTGAGCGCCACTCTCTTGCGACCCATGTATCCGTGGTACAAAGACGCGCTTAGGTCCGCATAGTACATACGTTCGGACTGGAGGGTTGGGTGGCAATACACTAACGTGGTTCGACGAGGGACAAGTAGGGTGGGTTCTCTAAGACGGTTCGCAGAGGGGCCGAAGCAGGGCATTCAGCTGTGGTCCTCCGGCAACGAGTCACCTATATAGATATAGGCTTGTGACTTGACGAGGGTGACCTTGTCCGTTCTTGTAACGAAGACTCGGAGGATGTTGGTGGGGAGGGTGGGGGCAGTCTGGATGAGGCAGCGCTCGTGGTCTGTCTGGGAGAGGGGGAATTGGGTCGGGTGTACGAGTAAGGCGGGCGAGCTGTACTGACAACCAAGCGCAGTGGCGCGCAGGGCGTTCCTCCGTGCAGGCGCGTTCAGGAAGTATAGCAGTGTGTTGGAGGGCACGGCGAGCATCGTCTTGCTATATCTGTTTCCTCTCTCGTAATGCTTCGCAGTGGGCGATATCTTATAGCACGGGATAGTTGGTACGGTGGTAGGAGCAACAGCGGTCCCGGTTGCGACTCCAAGCCGTTTGATGGGCTCGAAGTCAGCGGAGGCAGTGCACGTCGAAGGGCCACGACTGTCTCGTTGTGGGTAAAGAGGCCTGTGATGAAAATAGCACGGAAGGTGTCCACAGTATCATGGCGTTTGCCACTGTGAATAAGAAGTATCGTAAGATAAAAGGTGGTGTAAATGTGTACCACAGAGGGGGCCTACATGAGGAGGTTCATTCCGGCTGCGATGACGAGCGTGCTGAAGGTAGCATCCCTCATCCTGGAGCTCAAGCCAAGGACTGAGGCTTGGTGATCAACTTCCCTGCCACTTAACGCAGTTTGGACAAGGCTGGTGCCAAATCCTCGGCAGTAGATGGTGATGTGTCGCGGTGTTCGAGCGATCCTCCCTCCGTTTTTGTTCTCCTTTGCATGGGTTATGTGTGGACAGTTAAGCGGTTGGTCGCCGGGTGAGAGAGCGCCTCTAAGGTGTGTTGTCCTCGGGGGGCTTCCCTGCAGCTGACTGACTTGACGCTCGTAAAGGAAGCCATGGACTCGGAACAGGTCTATGGATAGAAATCGCATGAGGTAAATCTCACTTGTTGAAGTTGTTTCCTAGTACATCGGTCCCTAGCAATATGTTCTATTTGACGTTAGTCCCGTTACCACATACAGTAATTCGACGTTCAAACCGTCGATCCGCAAAGAAGGTGACCGGGGATCTGTGATAGAATCTTGTTCAGGTGTTGAAACGATCTCTTTTTTTTTTCTTAAAAGAGAAAGGAAGAGGAGCGCCACGTGCCACGAGTTGACCGACTCCGCAAACAATCAGCTTGCCCCTCATTTCTTACCTCATTTCTTTTTACGGTATCATTCCCTTTCTAGTGCCCTGCAGAGTTTACCAGCTTCTTTTCTCTGCCTCCCCCCGATCAGCCAGGGAGGTTCTTCATCTGACCCCCTCATCCAATTATGCGCAAGGCAATACACATCCGGTACTCCACATGCCTGTATCTTCTCTTTTGGGCTTAACTCGCCAAAACCAAAACAAGTTCTGACCGCTAGGTCATCACGTGATGCGGCTGTCCGTAAACATTCTCACTGGCTGCTGTCTTTCATGACCCTACCGCCCTCCCCACCTCTCCTTGTCCCAGTTAGATGTCCTGGAATACAGATGCTGATATGAAGACCGTTTAGCCCCTCTAACTGGGTCCGCGCAGCCACGCAGGTTGCATATGTATCCCTATGACACGAGAAATGGCGACATGAGCAGAGTTTAGGGCTCTGGATGCAGAGATTGCAATGCCGACGATAAGGTGTAGCATGATTGCAGTAAGACATTTCCTGCTCTGGCTGTTTGAAGGGCAGTCCAAGTCTGACACGGGATTATATCTGTGCTTCTCCCAAGTTGAAAGTGAGACTCACCTACGAGAGCACCTGAAATCTCAAAGTCGATAAGTGACAGCAATCGGCGTGCATGCGCGCAGTTGGCAGTTGTCGCGCGCGGGTTTCTCAAGATCCCGGCTGAAGCAGATCTCAAGTTCGGAGAGTAAGCTTTATTTGGCTCCAAGGAGTCATCTGTACATACAGCAACTACTCCGCGTGAGTAACAAGAGCCAATGAAAGGATAGATTGATACTGTGCACGTGGGTCGGAAATTGAAACGTTGAAACGCGAAGCTTCCACTCGGACAAAGGTTTACAGCGACTACGCTCGACTGCAACTTACGACAATCGCTGACTGGATCCGGTAATCGACTGGTTTCTCTCTTAGTTACAGTCATGATGCGTACAATGTGTATAACATATCAGCGTTCACCACCCCGCCTACGTTCATTTGTTCATACTCGTCGACATATGCCCTCCTCAGCTTATCCCGATCCTGCTAGATCATCAGAGATGTCAGTCTCTTCCACATCGGATGATCTCTCATCACCTCAACGGAGACTTCTCGAAGCCACTTTGAGAGTAGACCAGGCGGGCGAAGTTTCCGCCAATCACATCTATGAGGGTCAGCTTGCTATCCTCCGACGTGAGCCCCACGACAGTAGCATTAATACAGGCTAGCTTTCGGTACTTTGCATCCTACATTTTGGGTATGTCAACATGATCATTTACAGGATATGTGGGACCAAGAGAGAAAACACCTCGCTGTCATGAACAAGCTTCAGATTCAACACCAAGTACGACCAACAATGTTATGGGAAGTTTCAAAACTGGCTGGTTTTGGATTAGGTGCCTTCACAGCGCTCATGGGGAAGGAGGCGGCGATGGTTGGTGAACATTATGACGAGTAAGTGCCATTTACAGATCTCCATCGACTGATAGTTGATTTCATTTATGACCAAGTCAACTGAAGGACCTACAAGACTCGACGCATCCTAGCATCGTACTTCTTAAGGACGTGATCCGTGAATTCCGGGATGACGAGCTAGAGCATCTCGATACTGCTGTCGAGCACAACTCTCAGAGGGCACCGGCGCATGCCCTTCTCAGCTCGGTAGTAGGAATGGGGTGCAAAGTTGCTATTGAGCTTTGTATGAGAATGTGAACAGGCAAATCAATAATCAATTCTATTCTTCTGTCGGGTGGGCTGTTTCCACGCGTGACGCTAGCAAATTAAAAACATGCTGAACGGACAAATAGATTAATGCGCCCGGAACAAGATCCAGGCCTGTTAGCGAGATCCACGATGCTCGATATGTGAATCTGAAGTGCTTGTAAACATCTTCACGCTGCAAGTGAACAGTGTTAAGTGGCTCATCCGACAGCTCCGATACTGTTGACAACAGAACGCCCAACATGCCATCCCGTCGTTCCACGGCGGGATTGTCGATTGGGCTGTCAATTCAATCGTCGGCCGAGACGAAGGTCGCTAGCGAGGATCGATAGACACTCGACGTGAAGACAGAACTCCGAGCTCGGTCGCTGCCGTGGGTCGATGCACTCTCCATTGTGAAGGCAGAGTCCCGATCTCTGCCAGAGAAAGTGCTTTGTTGTCGATCTGCGTGACGATATAAGGATACGTCCAAGCTAGACAGAGGCAAAGCCACTCACCAACACCCCGAGGAAGAATCTCACATATCACCAAATGAATGTCAGACATGGAAGGGCGCTTTGTTGGATCAGTCTCCCAGCAAGACTCCAGAAGGTCCCACATATTTGAGCTCATATCAACTGTCGTGGATCCACGGTCCGCAGGTGGTGTCCCCCTATTCAACAGAACAGGTACATAGTAATCCTGGTAGGAGCTATACGGGTCTTGCCCTGTAAACACCTCGACCCCAAGTGACCCAAATGACCAGACGTCCCCTTTCTCGGTTGGAGGAGTAAGACCTGAAGACGTCATCCTTTCTGGAGAAAACCAACGAGCACGGGTTAGATCAAAGGACGGCTTGAAATGTTACATCTCAACGTCAGGCATAATGGCGTGCCAGATGACCCACGTACTTTCAGATATCCAGATAGATTGAACCCACAGACAACTGCTTTGCCGTCCCCATTGATTAAAACGTTTTTCTGGAGAAGAAATACATCGGGATGATTCAGCCAAGCCGACAAGATGGTGGCTTACCCCACATATGTCACCGTGGACGATCTCGTTTTCGTGAAGGTATTCCAAAGCTGCCGTTTATCAATATATCTAGAGTCGCTGACATCCCACTGGGGACATTGTACACACCAGAAACAACCTCGCTAAGAAGACGCAATCGGTCCACATTCGGATTTATCCTGATGTACTCTCGGATATTCCCATTTCGCATCCATGGACTAACCTGTAATTCCAAACGTCTTGAAAGCACCACCACCAGTGTGGGGTCGGACGTACTGAATAAATGGAATCTCCTATGGTGACATGTCCAGAGATGACGAGAAGGTGCCGATGGTCAAGTTCAACACAAGCTTCGACCCACTCCTTAAAGTGCTGTGGGAATAGTAGTGATCAAGTCGTGACAGCGTCATAGTATAACTGAACTTGCCATTTGAGAAGCTGGCGACTGGTCTTTCGGGCAACCAAGTGTGGCCTAAACGCAAATGAGGTTCAGTTGTACCTCTAGATAGGAATTTACGTACTTGCTCTTCATCAATTTCCCATTCACCAAGATAGAACTGCAAGAGGGATCCTTCGATATCCGGTTGCTGACTGATTGTGGAAACTTTTCCTGTCACTAGAATTTACAAGGGAGTGAGTGACCGCTTGTGAGCAGGACCTCACAACTCACAATCTATTGGTTTGGGCCGTGGAGGAATCGTTGACTGGGATGACGGTTGGTTGCCATGACCTGCTTCTGCTGTGCGATGAACTCAGTCCCGCACGCACGCAAGGAGCCCGAGTGAGATATATATACCTGGAGAGAGCGGCTCGGTCCATTGTTGCTCTGCTGGTGACATGCTGCGACTATTTGTCTGCAATTCTTCTAGCGATCTGACCGTCAAGTCATCTAGTTGTGCAGATTCACGCTGTTGGTGTGCCTCTCGAACTCGATCGTCAACTTCAGCCAGTGGGGCCATTGTCATCTGGAAAGAATGAGACTGTGACACTTCAGTATGAGGCGAATGCTTGCATCTTTCTGTTTCTGTGCGTGCCGTCTGCTGCGAGCAACGCGGTGGTGGTGACACTTCATACAGTAGTTACCTCGACTTGTCTTGGCGAACAGAAGCTCGTCGATACGGTTGTGACAAGAACGACATTTGAAGCAATGGGCGTGATAAGAGTCGTCGCCAGTTATGATAGCTTCGTCCAGAATGGGCAGCTGACAGAGGCTGCAACTGTATGAACAGGTTGAGCAGACTGGCTGGCCGTCGGACAGGAGAAGAAGGTTGTTGTCGGCGGTGACCCTATCGCGGCATTTGGCACACTTGAAGCAGTCGATGTGAAAGAAAGATTGTCTGGAGAGGGGGGTTTGAGGTGAGAGATGAGAAAGAGTCCGAGTGAGGATAAGAAGAGAAGCTGACCCAAACGAAATCACGACACTAGCATTCTCATCCAGGACAGTCAAGTGACATCCAGGACAGGTCGTATTCTCCACAGGAGTGACGGGATCAATCAGAGTGGAAGCCGGGCTGGGGGAGCGAGAGTAAGACATTGACTGGGAAATGTTGTGAGAGGGCTAGCATCTGTAGTGGCCCGGCAATAAGGGCCCATTCGGGTCCCCGGTATCGGCTCAGCCCCCCTGCCAAAAATGAAGGCGTCCACCCAGTTTTCAGGGCATACGCCTTCATTTTTGGCAGGGGGGCTGAGCCGATACCGGGGACCCGAACGGGCCCTAAGCTGTGAGCCGGACAGAGCCGACCCCCGGCGGGCCGAGCCCAGCTGAGCCATCTGGAGTTGACGCGGGTAGATAGTCGCTCAGAAAACCCTCGCGTGCCTCACTCTTTGCCTCAATGCAGCGGCAATTGGGTCGAGACACGATCCTCATCGTCGATGCACTAAACTACAAGGGTTCCGTTACCAACTTTACTGCGCCGCTCGAGAGTTCAAGCGTTCAAGCTTTGGGTCTGCACTGTGGGTGGCCTTGTTCACTCTCAGATGTGTTATTAGAACGGCTTACACTGCAGAAGTAGGTTTACGTTGTCGCTACGGCAGAACCATGCAGACGGTGGAATAGCGAGAGGCCGGGTGGCCGCGGATATAGTGTGGAGACGTAGGTGATTTTTTTTATGCGCAAAAGTATGTCGGTTGAGCATACTACCCTCATAGGCTCGATAATTTGATTGCACGTTACGAGGAGCCATTATTCATGGTTCGCTAGAACTTGCCACTATTTACCGTACCCTGGTCTGAATCCGACGTTCCCATCGATTCGATATGGAAAGCACAGACGATAACGTAAAGCCCCCCAATGTCGGCACCCAAGCTGTGCGTCCCAGGGTATGATTACATTTGGAATCTTACTGACTCGATGTAGGTGCCAAGGGTTATCTGGTGCTTCTGGTGGGCGTATTACGCTTAGCCTGTCAGAGACGCTTAAGCCGGGAGTGACGCTACCAGCGCGGAGTTTAACACTGTCGGAGCTGCAACGAATGAAGCGACAATTTGTGACTGTACAGAAGAAAGCGATCACGCTAGGAACGGTGGAGAAGGGAAAGGTCGATTGGACTGAAGAGAGCGTAGCGAATAAATTTGGGGATTACCTTTCGGAGGGATGAAGAAGAATGTTGCACTGTACCCAAGCGCCTGGAGTAGTGCCACTGTGCCACAGGCCGCGGAGAATGCTGAAACGAAAACGACCGTCCGCGGTCAACCCTACCCAACCCAATGAACTGATTGTACTCTTTTCTCTCTTCTCTCACGACCTTCTCCTAATGCCTCTTCCCATCGCTATCAAAGGCTCTCCAAACTCTCCAGCCGTCGACAAAGCGCGCGATAATCATTCGTATGTCCGAAGAAACCCTCGATGCCCTCGCTACGTATCCCGTTCAGCCCCCCCTCCAATTCGAATTGGGTGAAACTCCTGTGCGCCACCACTTTCTTCCCTCTTCCTGCATTTATACTCATCACACACACTCTCAGGGTATCCACATTGGCTCTATTTTCCTCCCTATGCGAGGTGTCCCAGAATCCACTACAGCACGAACTTTAGCCTGCTGGGCCTGCCCATCGCCAGGACCATCGTCATCTCCCCGATTATATAAAGGTGCTCGAGTAACCCAGAGCAAATCGCAGCTGGGATCGGCTACTCACACACTCAAGCCGATGGACAGACGAGGACGTTTGCACACCTGGGGGATCCCGAGTGGAGCCTGAAGGTGAAGGCCTTAAAAGTGCTATGGACATGATTCACGGAAGGGGTGCGGGGATACATATGAGCTTTTACTCCGCGTATTGCCCTCGCCCCATTAGTGACGAGCGAGGATTGCTGGTAGTATCTGCGACCTCGCCAAAGTTCATTTATACCCAAACGATGCCCTCTTCAACGGCTCAAGACATCTGAATTGTGGGTCCGATTCCTCATCACTATTCCGACTGGTCACAAAAGCTGCTTTCAGAAAATAGACAGGTCATGGTACACGAGAGAGAACCAGGTGAGAATTGAGACTGTCCCGGATCGCGAGTGGAACGTTCAATTCAACTGTGATATAGGCTATTTTCCCATCATGTGATTCAGTTGGCCTTACAAGCACAGTACTGCAACGTTCACATCCTGTAAACCTCTAGGTCACCTTATGTTCCTCTCTCGGTTGCAGAGACAGCGCTGAAGATTTATGCTAGCTACCGCAGTAATTGTAGCTGAGGGCAATTCAGTGGGTGTGCATCAACAATTTCTTTTCTATTATCATCGAACTTGACCTTGTGATAACAAGTCGCAGCAACAGTACCACGCGTGCGGAAGTGAATCAGAGCTCCGCGCCTGATTCAGGGTTTGAATACAGTGGATAAATGGTGACTCGATAGCAAGCCAGGAGTTGAAGCCTGAGTTTGAAGTTTGAACGTTGAATATGCCGCAATGAAGCTAATGAAATTCGTGTTTCGGATTTTGCCATACAAAGATCCGTGTCTCGCTGTGGGATCGGCGATAGTACGCACAACTTCAGGTGGTGGTGTCCATGGGTAAGAAAGCATGTTCGACTCACGATCGATGGCTCAGGGGGACGAGAAAGGGAAGTGGGTTTCCTTCGCAAAGGAACTCAGCTTCTGATTAGTTCGGAGCTTTTTCGTCGCTCAGTTTCGCACAGGAACACCACGCGAGACGCATTTACGTTAGTTGCACACCAGCAACGGCATATAGGCATGGCCGCAGTGTTAAGTGGACAGCTGACCGCGGAATGCGCTGAACAAGCCGTAATCTATTAAGCACGCCCAATATTCATTTGGTTGGACAACGCGTGGTATGTGAATCACTAGATATATATATGTGTGTGTGTGTGGGTCTCCTTTAACCTGGAAACAAGCGGAACCATAGAAGGTCTTTGGAGCCTGCCGCCGCATCTTTCCAAATTCCAGACTCCAGAACACGTTGTTAGTTAGTTAGGGGGGACTCCCTTATGGTGTACAGAGAGATGGTATTTGAGTGCGCGCTTCCCTTTAATCTTAGCTTTACATTTAGAATGAGGACAGATTTGTGGGTCTGAGTGTACACCATCCCGGTGACGATTGATGACACCCGTTGACTTTGAGCGGAATTTTTTTCCACATTCAGGGCACCGATACTTCGAGTCCTGGCCCGTTCCAAGCTCTATATCGTTGTTCAGAGTAACGGGGTATTCTGGAACCAAAATGCCAGTGTTTTGGTGAGCTTGAGATGTCACCTGAGAATGAGAAAACTCACCTTGCTGGGCTTGCGGAGTCATGGGGCCGTGGTTTGAGGTCCCAGAAATTTGGGTATGGAATGTTGGTGGTCCGCTGTTGTCCTCCCGTATATCGCGTCCGACAGCTATTAAAGTCAAGATAAAGAAGAAATTCTCGCTTGCAAAAGGCGCAAGTGGCTCACATGAGGGAACCGTCAAGGAATTATTATCAAAAGGATATGGCTCAAGATCAAGGGGCCTTGCCGTGGAGACTGCCGAATACGTGTAGACAAGATGCGGGTCATGTAGAGATGGGTACTCCTGTGGTGGACTCACTATGCCGATACTCCGGAAGAAGCTCCTCATTATCCCTAATGTCAGGATATTGCGAAGGGAGAGCAGGACCCGCCAGTTGATTATTCCCTGTTGGTTCGCGAGGTTCGAAAGGTTCAAAAGGTTCAAAAGGTCCAAGTGGAATGAGAAAAGGATTATCATCTGGAAAGCCGAAGTTGTCCATGCTCTTCTAAAGCACTCAGTATGGGTCTGAGACCATAAGGCAGAAGTTCAGCGCCGGGGTGTTTATATACCCTTGGTGGTGCCAAAACGCGTGTTAACGATGAGCAAGTCAACGTTTATGTATTGAGAAGTAGTGTCTTGGCATCGGTAATGTGCAACTGCTAGTCAGCGTTGAAACAACGTTTTTCACACCACAGCATCTGGATAGATCAATGGTGATGATGGCACCAGGGTATAGACCAACGACGAGTAGCTATTTTTGGGAAAATTCCCTGCGGCCCCGGTGTGGCGCCCAAACAAGTCTAAACAATCAGGTCTTCTGGAGCCGTTATCACGAGATCTCCGTCAGAGTAATACGGGCAGTAGCACTTTCGTCAAGATTGGAGTCCTGTTCAACACGATCACTCCTGTTTGGAGAAGAAGGGAGCCAAAATTCGTCTTTAGAGGTTGTGAGCACCATGAGAAGTGATAAGCGAAGGTGAAGACGATGTACTTGAACTCAGAGATGTAGATACAGGCGGGTAAAATGGAATATGAAAGCGAGCGACCGCATCGATGTAATAATTGTGTGGGAATGAGTTTTAGGATGCCTATGTAAGAAACGGGAAAAGCGGCGAACAGTGGTACGGCGATGCGCGGTTGGACGTCTCTGATGGATGGCGCGAAGGGGTCGTTTGTGTTGGGAAGCGTGAAGTACAGGACAAGACAGCCACATTTGAATCTGTGAATGAGATCACTCTTTGCCAGATTCGTAGACAGTGCATCCACTCAACTGGCTCATGATGGAAGCGTTTGTCCTAGTCATGTATGACGAAAAAGAAAAATGTTGTTCCTGCCTCGCTAGAAAGTGACGAAAGCTTGAGTACAAGGCACGGGCCTGTCTAGGGTCATCCCCTAGGATTCTAGGAACCAGTAAGAAGTCCAAGGATATTATGGTATCCCAACCCCAATATGGCACAGCCGTGAGGACTGGCGATGGCGTTGGAGCCGCTGACTTGGCGCCTGAGACTTGTAGAAGGAGCCATGGAGCAGGTTACAGGCTGGAATTGAGAGCTTTCCAGCGGCCATACGTTTGTCTCGTTAGACGTGAGGAGAAGTCGTGCTTTCGTGGTTGGAATGGAATCTAGTGAAGACCTGAAAGGGGGGACAAAGGCGGAAGCGATGGATATCGATCTCAATGTGACGGCAAGAAGAAATGAAGCATACAATTGTTTGCAATAGGGGTTTTCAAAGTTGACGAAAGCGCCGCTTTCCCGAAGTGATTTCAAATGTGATCTTTCGAGTGCGGCACACTCGGCAACCCTAGCGGGCTTTGAAAATCAGCCTTTGGCTTTTCGTCGTGTGCATCCGTAACCCTTCGTTCCTGAAGCCAAAAGGCCCAAAAAACTCATACACTTTGAGGACATAGTTGAGTGATCATGAAGCTTGTTATTATATACCATTACATAGTACTGCAATCTCTATTTGTTTTTCTATTCTTCAAACTTCCAAAACATGTCTATCCTCGCGCACTCTAGAACTAGCATAATCACTCTTGTTCACGGGTTCCAAGTGACCGGTGACCGAACGCGTTGTCACCCAACAAACCCGCCGTCTGAACCTGCGGTGTTGCGCTCAGTTGTCAAGCTCCTCAAGCAACCATCACCGTGCCCAGAGCCTTCGCGAGTTTCCTAGCAGGCCGCCGCACTTCCCCTTATTCAGCTACTGTATTTGGCAAAGCTTGTTTGTACAAATTGTGAACAGCTGTACAGTAATGGCGTGGTGGCGTGGTGGCGGCGTGGTGGCGGCGTTGCTCACCACACACACCAAACTGCCGCACTAAACCATCGCAGACAACACTACAGTATACTGTCTTTTCTTTTGACCAACTGCCTCTCACACTTCTTCACAATGTTTTCAATGTCCCCTTACAGTATCATTCGCTTTCCTCAAAATCTCTCAATGCATTGACTCCCTTCTCCCTCGCCGGAATTGGCACGTTGTCTCACTGATTCTATTCCTTTTCCATTTCTCGGCTTTTTTTTTCTCAGCCGCCCCGATCAGCCAGAAGAGGTTCTTCATCTGACCCCCTCATCCAAGGCGACCCACACCCACCCCAGCAGTGGGCCAGCACTCTCCACATGCCTCTGTCTCATCTTTTGGGCTTAACTCGCCAAAACCAAAACAAGTCTGACCGCTAGGTCATCACGTCAATCCACCAAATAAATACAGCTGTCCGTAATTATTCCTCTTTGGAAGTTATGATTCACAACAAAGCCATGAGATGGAGCGTAATCTGGCCTCTATGTATAGTCGATCTAGCACTGGCTACTGTCTTTCATGACCCTACCGCCCTCCCCATCTCTCCTTGTCCTAGTTACGTGTTTCGGAATACAGATGCTGATTTGGAGACCGTTTAGCCCCTCTAGTTGGGTTGTAGTACTGGGCAAACCCACGATTACAGTAAGACCTTTCCCTGTTGAATCTACTGGCAGCCTGGCTGTTTGGGCAGTCCAATTCTGACACGAGAATATACCTGTGCCCTCCTAAATTGAAAGTGAGATTGACCTGCGAGAGCACCTGAAATCGATAAATCGATAAATTATACAGTAGTTGTAATCGTGCATGCGTGCAGTTGGTAGTCATGCCGCGGGCGGTGAGGAGTTTACTAGTTCGCTACGACTCGGACAAACGTTTACAGCACCCAACGCTCAACTGCAACTTACAACAATCGCTAGCTGGATCCGGGAGTCGGATGGTTTCTCTCTTACTTACAGCCATGATGCGTACAAGGTGTCTAACACATCAGCGTTCATGCGCACGGCCCCGCCTACGTTCATTTGTTCATACTCGCCGACATATACCCTCCTCAGCTTATCTTGATCCTGCTAGATCGTCAGACTTGTCAGTTTCTTCCACACCGGATGATCTCTCGTCACCTCAACGGAAACTTCTCGAAGCCGCTTTGAGAGTAGACCAGGCGGGCGAAGTTGCCGCTAATTACATCTACGAGGGTCAGCTTGCTATCCTCCGACGTGACCCCGCGACAGCAGCATTGATACAGGCAAGCTTACGGTACTCGCATCCTACATTTTGGGTATCTCAACATGATAATTTACAGGATATGTGGGACCAAGAGAGAAAACACCTCGCTGTCATGAACAAGCTTCAAATTCAACACCAAGTACGACCGACAATTTTATGGGAAGTTGCAAAGGTGGCCGGGTTTGGATTAGGTGCCGTCACAGCGCTCATGGGGAAGGAGGCGGCGATGGCATGCACAGAGGCCGTTGAGACGGTCATTGGTGAACATTATGACGAGTACGTGCCATTACAGATCTCCACCGACTGATAGTTGATTTCATTTATGACCAAGTCAACTGAAGGACCTACAAGAGTCAACGCATCCCAGTATCGTACTTCTTAGGGATGTGATTCGTGAATTCCGGGATGACGAGCTAGAACATCTCGATACTGCTGTCGAGCACAACTCTCAGAGGGCACCGGCGCATGCCCTTCTCAGTTCGGTAGTAGGAATGGGGTGCAAAGTTGCTATTGAGCTTTGTAAAAGAATATAAACAGGCATTTAATGATCTACTCTATTCTTCTGTCGAGTTGGCAGTCTGTGACGGATGAGCAAGTAGTGATTCTCCTCTTCGTTTTCCGGTCCATTTCCACTTGAGCTAGATCGAATCATTAGTCTCAAGTGTGTGATGGTAGCAATAAGAAACGTACATCTTGGTGAGCGGACAGATAGATTAACGCGCCCGGAACAAGAACCAGGCCTGTTAGCGAGATCCAGGATGCTCGATATGTGAATCTGAAGTGCTTGTAAACATCTTCACGCTGCAAATGGACGATGTTAAGTTGGTCATCCAAGAGCTCTGATACTTGTTGACAACACCCACCATGCGATTCCATCGTTCCACGGCGGGATCATTCTGTGAGACCGATGAGACATGAAAGCATGATAAAAACCAACACCCACTTTGACATAACCTAAAATATGAGTGTAAGTGGATCGTTACAAGAGAAAGGTTGAGGACATACCGTGTCCTGCCATTGGGAAGAGTATAGAGAATCTTTGTTGACCTTTGTTTGTTTGTCCGTAGTCGCCTCCGCGAATGAAGACCTTGGTAACTCACTCACTCGCACTTGTGTTAATCTCTTTCTTCTTGTTTAGTTTTCATGGCTTACAATCGTGAGTGGGATATGGGAAAGGAGACCTGGCATGAAGATGGTTCATGGTCTGGTAAAGAAAGAGACGAGGACTATGGAGAGGGGAGGAAGAGGAAGTTTAATAGCGGTGTATGCAACCTTCCCCTTTAGTTCGCCCCTAACATCTAACTGAAGTTCTCTCAGGCCTGGGATGATGGTGGACAGGATGCTCATCACAACTACCAAGATTATGGCGTCGGCAGCGGAAGCGGTTTTCACGGCCACAAGAAGCGTCTCGTCGCGAGTGATCCTAGTCCACATGTTATTTTTCTTGGCCTCGACATTGGTTTCACGGAATCCGACGTTCGTCTCTTAGTGCACAGTTTACCCTTCGTTGGTGTCAACCCTCATCATGACTTATAGCTCCATACCTTTTTGACTGGTCAAGGTTGCTCCATAGAGACGGTCACGATTATCCGAGAGAGATCAACAGGCACTTTCCCGTCACTTGCATCTTTCCTGGACATTTGCATTGACGATTCCCTTGTCGCTTTGTCCCCGTCGTCTTCACAGGCCAGTCCAAGGGCTTTGGTTTTGCCCAATTTGCCTCTATCGAGGCCGCACGAGCCTTTGTGGACCCACAGTTTCCCTTCATTCAAGTTCCCCCTCCGGCCTCGCATGGCGCATCTGCCACCACCGCGTTTTACAAGGCTCTCAAGACTGGTGGGACGCACACCGGACGACGTGTTAAAATCGATTATTCTCAGAGCGCGAATCCGAACGCCGGGGGTCGTTCTGGTCGTCTCGCAAACGCGAATGACGGCACACGCGATATTGGCAACTCCCCAGCCGCCATTCTCCTTTTCCGCGGCTTAGACCCCTTGTCGGGACCTCAAGCAATCGAGTTGGCGATGAGGACGTCGTCTGGTCCTCACAAAGAAGGCGCAAAGGGTATGAAAAGGATCATCCTTATCAAAGACAAAACCACGCTGGCAAGTTGGGGATTTGCCTTTGTCGAGTTTGTTGATGTTCAGGTATTGTCCTACTCGTCCCGTCTTTCCCGACGCCTTTTGATACCTCAATCCAATCCATCCCCACAGGCTGCCTCGGCGGTTTTAGCTGCAACCATGTCGCCCCAAATTCACCCCAATGGCTTTCGTATCTCCGACCGCCCGGTCGCAACTTCGTTTGCTCATCCGTACTCTTTTCAACCGATCTCTGACCCAATTATGAGAGATGATGCTTGCCTTCCTTCATCTATCACCCTCGGTGGCGTTGAAGATCAATGGGTTCGATACTGGGACGAAGGAGCTACCACTGCGAAGCTGGAGTATGAGGTAGAAGCTCCAACGCAACAAGCCGCTCCTACAAAGGAGAAAGAAAAGAAGAAGAAGAAAGGTCCTATACTGTCCTACGTTGTCAGGCGTGATTCTGATCTTTTGACTTCAGCCGTGGATGTTGCATCTGCAGCTCCTGCGGAGGCTTCTGCGTTGCCTGTCTCCGACAAGCCTGTGACCTTAAGCTTCAAGGGTGGCAGCAAACCGACGAATTTGACCGGTGTGTCGCTTTCAACGTCATTCAGTTCACGTCTAAATTTCTGGCAGGTACTCCAGCTTCCAATACCCCAGCTGCTTCGACACTTGGATTCTCTATGACGGAAGAAGGGGATTCCGATGGTGCTGAAGGAGACAGAGCCGCCTCTAATGAAGATCCCAAGGGTTTGTCTCATCCGAGATATGAAGAACGTTCTTTCTGGACATGTATATTAATGGTTCGTGCGCAGTTGCCGCAGCCAAGAAAGTGGCTCCTTTGATTGCCAGCAAAAAGGTGCGCCATCTTCGAGTGCTTGGCAGTGATTCTCTAAACGATCTACATTACAGACGGCGAATAACATCTCAAAGTGGAACCAAGTACAAGAAGTGTTGAGCACGGGCCACTCCACTTCAAGCACTCCTGAAGTGATTGATATCATCCTAAACATGCTATTGATGGATTGCTGACCCTCGAGTTCAGGTTGCTGCGCCCACAAACGTCGCAGCGTCGGATGCAAGGACAATTTCCCCTCCAGCGACGCTTCCCGAGGAAGTGGAATTCGAATTCTCCGATTTAGTCAAGCTTGCCTGCCTGTTGTGCGCGCGGCAGTTCAAGACAATTGAACAGCTCAAGAAACATAATAAAGAGTCGGACCTACACAAGGTTTTTTAGTCCTCGTCGCCGTGCATGACCAGTGTTAATAGAAAGCAGCGAAATTTTAAAGACGCTAATTTACGAGACATCGCTCGGGGAAAGGCTAAGGCCGCTCAGGCTGCTGCAGAGACGAACAGCTCCCAAGCTTCCGCACCGAAATATCGTGATCGGGCCTCGGAGCGACGCATCATGCACAACCAACCGGACGTCCCACTACCCGAAGGCGTGGAGGATAAACGCAAGCCGAGGCGCGCCGCAGAGGGTCCAGCTCGGCCCCCAACACCACCACCGCCGCCTGTGAATCCGGGACAAGACGAGAGCAATGTGGGAAATAAGCTCTTGAGACTGATGGGATGGAAAGAAGGCACTGGCCTAGGAGTTGATGGCGATGGCCGCGTTGACCCCGTGTATGTCTCTATTCCGATCTCCGTAGCCGCTTATGGTTAAACGGATGGGCATCCGTTTTCAGACAGACAGCTATATACGCCTCCGGTGTTGGTCTTGGCGCGAGCAAAGGCAAGGAGGTAGGAAAGTATCAAGAAGGATACGCCGGGTATGTCAACATGGTGAAGGATTCGGTGAGCACCCCTCTGGCTCCATGCCGGCGCAGGTCCTATCCTTGATCACTTACTTTCGCACTGTATACAGGCACGGGAGCGATACGAGGGTTGAATATCGTGTCACCATTGTTGTCGAAGGGGACGTTATCTGGGCTGTTGCTTTGCGACTTGCTACTGTTAATATAGCCTTACTAGTCGAGTAACGGAGAAGAATGTAATGGGCACGATTGATCCAAGCTTCCACTAAAGCTTAGTGTCGGTGTGCTGTCTTCAGGCCTCAGAACAGAAGGTGCAGCGTAACCGTAACATATTGCGGATGCTTCCGAGATTACGTCACTTAGGCACTAGTTTAGTATAAGTAGTCGGGGTCATGATCACAAACGAAATCTTATCTTTTTCCCCCTTAATATCACACCGTTACAATCTCGGGTCACGTCCATAGCCTTATATAACAATCCTGTCACATTACGCTTCCTTTTCTGGTTGAAAAGGCCGTGACGTGACATCTGTGACGGTCCACTACACCAGTATTCCACTAACCACTGCCATGGCAGCGCCAAACCCCCAATTACCCCCACCTTTTCCAAGGAATCAGCCTCTTCCTCCGAATCCATTCCATCCAGAAAACGATGTCGCACTTCACGACGCTTACCAATGCTGTTTCGACAACGAGACGGAACTCACGGGAGCTGCTCTGGCAGGCCCCCCACTGATCTATGCTCGCTGTCTGGGTTATCTGCTTCTGGAACTACCTGATGAAGGTCGGCGCGTCGTTGCTCACGAGATCTTGGAGTGTCGATTGCAGAACTCTGATGTGAACATGCTGGGGAAACTTTATGTGGATCACCTTATTCGTCTTTGTATTGTCATTTACATCTCTACCTGATTTTGGTTCACGTTTTCTCTCGCTAGTTCGACAGAACAAAGGCAAGACGCCTACTCCATCGCAACATCCTAGCCGACCGTCATTCGAAATGCATCAGGCTTTCTTTGCTAGTGCGATTACAGCCCCCCCTCGCGACCATACCGCAGCGAAGAAAGCGGTGAGTTCATCTTTAACTTCGAGGCAGTATGTATAATTTTCTACAGGCCCTCCATCGTGACAATTATCGTTGCATGGTTACAGGTGCCCTTGATGAGAACGTCTACGATGAAATGTCGGACGCGCAACGGCAGCAACACAATGTGATTGGTAACCCAACAACCTTCACAAACTTCTGTCATATTTTTCCTCCTTCCACTAACTGGGGCCTGGACGCGGAGGTGCCAGGCCACCCCAAGGTTTTGTCACTTACACCGTTACTTCGATGAAGATTGCTGATATAATTTGTAGACAGAGTATTCTGGAAGTGTGTGGAGCATTATAAATAGCTTTAATAGCATCGACGTTCTCGCTGAACTGGACGGCAACAAGATACATAGCTTATCCAATGGGTTAACTTTACGAATGGAACTGCATTCGCTGTTTGACAACTTGAAGCTTTGGTTCGAGGAAGTTCAAGTAAGTAATATAACCGAAAGCTTTTTCTCATTTAACGGCATCTCTCATAGGGTGTTCCGAATACTTATACAGTCTGTACCTTGAACCCAAATCCAGCTGCCCTTGCTCCCCTTCCCCACCCACGCCAAGTCACTTTCACCACAACTACTGATCTGGAGCTTCCGGACCCACGATACCTCAAGTTACATGCCGCCGTCTGTCGAGTTGCTCACCTGTCGGGTGCTGCTGGCTATCTGGAGTCGTGTGACAGGGAGTATGAAGAGCACCCATCTGTTATGGCATGTGATGGTTCATCAGCAAAGGTGTTAGAGTCACGACTGCAGATGGTGTACCTGAGGGCCTGAGGCTGTACGGATACCCATACAAAGTCAGTTTAGAGCTAAAGTCAATTTGCATTGTTTTATGTTACCTCAAGTTATCATCACTGTACACAGAATTATGCTTCCGATAAAAAGGCCGTGACCGTGACGGTGTTCCGGATATTGATGTCTGTGATGTGACGTCACTGAACATCGCACGTCATCATTGTTATCACATGTATTATTCCCTGTACAAGTACTTAAACAGAACAGTTTGGGGAATAATAGATTAATTCTCTCTCCCTTACTATCACGCCGTGATCATGTCACAGTCCGATTTCCATTAGGTTATGGGCCCTGTGCCCTCGCATGCTGCTATCCGACCTTGACATTCTTTTCACCACTCAGTTCTAGAACATGTCAGACCGCTTGATACCTCAGAATATCTCAGATGCCACCATTCTGCCTTTTTCCTTCTCATTCAGACCACTGTTAGGGCCTTCTGAGCCCAGTAACTGTCCCGCAACCACGAAAGAATTCAGACACCGCATATATTGACCAAGTTGGGAGTCATGGGACCAAGCCCAGCCCCACCAGCAGTAAACGCCACCGCATTCGCAGATTCAGACCACCGTTAGGACCAAGCCCAGCCCCGCCAGTAGTAACTATCACCGCATCAACGCCACGCAGATTTCTTTCTCTTTTTGTTGGGACCAAGCCCAAACACCGCAGACTTCTTTCTACCTCATCCCCGCCAGTATCCGTCACCGTATCAACGCCGTTAAGATCCCCCGTTTTTTTGTTGGGACCAAGCCCAAACACCGCAGACTTCTTCCTCTCTCATCCCCGCCGACCGTAACCATCACCGCATCAACGCAGTCAAGATTTTTCGTCTTTCGTTCTTTTCTACCGTCGCTCCCCGCCTCACTGTCACCGTATCAACGCTGTTAAGATCCCCGTCTTTTATTTTCCACCACCGTCGCTTCCTTTCACTCGGTACTGTCAGCCACCATCCTGCCAGCCGCGTCCTTTTTTCATTGCCGTTCTCCCTCTTCATTGGCGTGTCCTCTCTCTCATCACCGCTCGTAACCATCCCGACATTTTTCGTCTCTTATCTTTTACCATCGTCGTTCGCCTGCTATTTCTTTCACTCATTTCTCTGCCACCGCCGTTCCGTATATCTTCAAGTTCCATCTACCACCGCCGCCATGCCATTCTACGATCACCGCCGCTCTGCAGTTTCATCCCGCCGTTTTTTCCTCATTATCACCACCGCCATATCATTTTGTGATCACCGCCGCCCTGTATGAATCTCACCGCTGCCACACCATTTCGTCATCACCGCCGCACCGCAGTTTCGCTCCACTGCTTTTCTTTGTTATCACCGTTGCCCCACCGCTTTTCAATTCCTTCACCATCGCTGTCATTTCTTTTAAATTACCCCAGGTTCCGTCCACAACCACCACATCATTTTATTATCACCGCCGCCCGACAGTTTCAAAGCCCCACCTTTTTTTTTCGTTCTCACCACGCCCCGTAGTTTCGATGCCCCGCCGACCGACAGATTTTTTTTTTTCTTTCTTTCGTCGCCATCACCGCTGCCGTTTTTTTTTCGTCTACATTGCCTGTTCCAACTTCACCGCTGCCCCGCCATCCATTTAATAAGACGCCTTCATTGTTTCTTCTTTGCGAATTTTTAATATCCTTTTTATTCCTGTTCTCCCACCATGCACCAGACAACGCCTGCTGTACCCCTCACCTGTCATTGCCTAGTCCTCGAATCCACCCGTCATGTCCCATTTCCGGGTGAGGAGGAGTATTAGTGTCTCTGTGTCCACCCGAGTTCCCGCTTGCAACATTTGAGGAGGAGCTGTTCTTGCTCATAACCCTTGCTGGCTGTTTGCCCCCGCTCTCTGCTTGGCCACCCCCTACTTCCAAGGACTGACCCTGAGGAGGAGCATCAACCACTCGTGCCTACTCTCTTTTATGTCTCGTAACACTGTCCATCGCCTCTCGACCTTCTGGACTCTTCTGTTTCTCACTTGCCTCAAGGCACCTTTTCTTTTGATTGCATTACATGTACTTTTGCCTCACCATCAGCCTCATGGCTTCACCTTTATGTTCTTCCGCCTCGTGGCACTTTCTTTTATTGAACTGCTTAGACTACGTGCGATGAGGAGGAGTATTGATGTCTGTGATGTGACGTCACTGAACATCGCACGTCATCATTGTTATCACATGTATTATTCCCTGTACAAGTACTTAAACAGAACAGTTTGGGGAATAATAGATTAATTCTCTCTCCCTTACTATCACACCGTGATCATGTCACAGTCCGATTTCCATTACCGGACCGATTGACTCCACCAGAAGAGGAGGATCGAACAAACTTCACTCCTTTGTCCTTGATCAACGGTCCACCACAGCAGTGGACTGCGTTGTCCAGTTTATAATAACCACCATGGCAACTCCAAAACCCCAATTACCTCCCCCTTTTCCAACGAATCAGCCTCTTCCTCAGAATCCGTTCCATCCAGAAAACGATGTCGCACTTCACGACGCTTACCAACGTTGTTTCGATAACGAGAAGGAAGCTACCCTGGCGGGGACCACCCCACTGATCCATGCTCGCTGTCTGGGGTATCTGCTTCTGGAACTACCTAATGAAGGTCGACGTGTCCTTGCTCACGAGATCTTAGAGTGCGTCACGCAGAAATCTGATAACTTGGACATATTGGGGAAACTTTATGTGGATTACCTTATTCGCCTTTGTATGTCATTTACATCTCTACTCGATTTGGTTCACGTTTTCTCGCTAGTTCGACAGAACAAAGGCAAGACGCCTACTCCATCGTATCATCCTAGTCGACCGTCATTCGAAATGCATCGAGCCTTCTTTGGTGCTGCGATTACATCACCCCCTCGCGACCATACCTCAGCGAAGAAAGCAGTGAGTTCATCTTTAACTTCGAGGCCGTATGTATTTAATTACAATCTTTTATAGGCCCTCTATCGTGACAATTATCGTTGCATGGTTACAGGTCGCCTTGATTCGGCCGTCTACAATAGGATGTCGGTTGCGCAACGGCAGCAGCACGGTGTGCTTAATTACCCGACAGCAAAAACAAACTTCTGTCATATTTTTCCTCCTTCCACTAACCGGAACCTCAATGCGGATTTGCCAGGCCATCCCAAGGTTTTGTCGTTACACCGTTACTTCGATGAAGATTGCTGATTTAATTTGTAGACAGTGTATTCTGGAAATGTGTGGGGCATTATAAATAGCTTTAATAGCATCGACGTTCTCGCTGAACTGGACGGCAACAAATTACATAGCTTATCCAATGGGTTAACTTTACGACTGGAAGTGCATTCGCTATTTGACGACTTGGATCTTTGGTTCGAGGAAGTTCAAGTAAGTAATATAACTGAAAGTTTTTCTCATTCTCCCCGTAACGGCATCTCTCATAGGGTGTCCCAAATACTTATACCGTCTGTACCTTGGACCCAAATTACGATATCCTTGCTTCCCTTCCCTACCCACGCCAAGTCACTTTCACCACAACTACTGGTCTGGAACTTCCGGACCCGCGATACCTCAAGTTACATGCTGTCGTCTGTCGAGTTGCTCACTTGTCGGGTGCTGCTGACTATCTAGAGTTATGTGACAGGGAGTATGAAGAATGCCCACATGTTATGGCGTATGATGGCTCGTCGGCAATGGTGTTGGAGTCACGGCTGCTGATGATGTCCCTGAAGGCCTAATAAGGCCTTGTACGGATGCATGTGCAAAGTCAGATTAGAGCCAAAGTTTACATTGCCAAGTCTGAATTACTAGAAGTAAACCCCATCCATATATGGCAGAAGCTGTGGTTGTGAGATTGAGATGGAAGGCTTTTCATGTGCAAGAACCACGTCACAGTTATATGGTTGGTGTGAAGTAGCCCAGTCCGGCACAAATAGCCACGACCGACAATCCCGTTGATTGTAGCATCTGCAGGCCAAAGTTCGAGTATCCCTTTAAGGAATAGATACACTGCCTCTATCCGCTGTCACTCATTTATACATCAATCTTTTCAGCTAATCTATGGCCTTGCTATATCCCATGCACGATTTGCACTTAGGGGAGATAGCCTCCTCGATTTCGTCAAATGAATACCATGAGACAGAAGGTTTACGCTAACGATCAAGGCGAAATTCAACCGAGAGATTCCCGCCTTACTTAACTATATAGGCGAGATCAATCCCGAAAAGTGTGGTTTCCGTGTGCCGGATGGGCTGGAGACAACGGAAAGCTACACCATTCGAAAGGGTGAGAACGCGGTGCAAATGTTTGTCGTCCACAACATCAACATTTACAACCCCAGAGTATCTAGTGCAGGCGTGGTGAGCCTGAGATTAACGAGCGCATCGTGTGGTCGTTGCGCCACCCCGGGAAGAAACTTGAGGAAGCCATGCAGAGAGAAGGCTTCGATAGAGAGCGCGTGGTGCGGATTTGGGATAGATGGGAGGGCGGGAAATGGAGAAAGGGTACCCGTACATTGTCCTCGTGCACCTTACTCTACCCGTCCTCCCGTAGCTGTCGCCACGGGTTCTACAGTTATATCATTGTGGAGATTGTCCACGTGCACTGTACTCTCGCAAAAAAAACGTCGAACGGCCGAGATTGAACAAATCTAAAGATCGTTGCAAAATGAGGAGGTCGGACCACATTGAACGAGCTTTTGAAGAAGGATTTTGATGGTTATTGCAAGGCATGGGCGATTACACGCAAAGACCTTGCAAGCAAGGCAACAAGCAAGGTAATTTCCTCTCCCGGGCCGAAGACTCCGATGGTCTGCTTTCTCCTCTGCGCGACAAGTCAGCATGTTTAGTGCAAAATTACAATTCAACTTCACGATCCTGAACCACGAGACATGTAAAATAAACTGGCTATGACAAGTACTTGTAATTCTCAGTATGAAAGGTAACAATCATCACCGTGACACTGAAATGCAAGCTGTGTACAACCCAATTTCCTTAACTGCGGAGTTATCTGAAGCAGCACAAGAGAATGAGTCAAAGTCGTTTGGTAAGACAAATATAAAACGCCTGTGGGTGTCGGCAGGTAGCCCACTACAAGATGCGAGAAATTCAGTAAGGCCATCCTTAATTGTGTGATTTTGGCCTGCAGTGCACTGAAACAAGTTGAGATATCCTCCACTAAATATAAAGGAATTGAAAGCAACTTGTTGGCCACTTCGGAGTATATAGTAGACATCTGGTTCGACGTTTAGTGTGGTGGCGGTATTGACAACGTAGACGAATGTCCGGTTAACTTTAACTTGGAGACGAAAGTTTTTCTGTTCCGTTCCATGAATGGTGGCAGTCTTAGGCCGTCTGGTGCTGGATAATGCATGCCAGCGGGACGTTTGGCTCTTCGACAGAACCATTGGGATAGCGGTCAGTTCGATACCCATACTGAATTCCTGATGGACAAAAGCTTCAAATATCGTACCAGCCATTCCCCGAGCGTCGCCAAACCTCGAAAAGTTCTTCCACATACCCAACAGCTGATTAGTACTGAAGTCCTCAAGCCTCTTTACAACTTGTTGCCTAACTGCAGCCGAGATAAGCTGAGTTGTATTGGCCGCGTGACCCAGTGGAGATCCTCGCCTGCGCCGAATCAGGCAGATTCTATGCGACAAGTCATCATCATGTGGTATTTTTTGGTGAAAACTTGAGAAACACTTTTCGAAGAGATCGGGACTAGATTTGGCAATGCTGGCGTCACGGGCACCGACGTATTCTTCAACTTGATCAGCATCCATTTCGAGGCAGAGGCGTGCTGTGGGGCCTAAGCGATCATATCTCTGCAACGCGTCATCTATCCCTTTTTCTGAAATTAGGAATTTCATGCTGTGGTGGAAGAGAGGGCTCAGCATGAGTGGGTTATGAAAGGGACATACTCACGCATATTCGATCTCCGTCTTTGTCCAAGGATTCATTATCGCTCGATGGACCGACCATGACTGCGAAAGCTTTGACCAGCGATCTGGCGTAGGGGAGGTTAGATAGATGGGGAAGACACCATGTCGGAGTTTGATCGGAATCGAGGATGGTGATTCAGAAGAATCAATGAGAGTCCATATGCGCGACTTAAATTTTCTAAAGATGAATTTGGCAGGGACGATGAGGACCCCTTCGGAACAGAAGAGATAGGACTCTGATGCTTCAAACCACAGAGTATCAGACTTTTCCCCAAGACGTCGACGCAAGGCGTAGTAGGCCCAGTACGATATTCCTATGCACAAAGGAGTATAAAAAAAAACAGGCTTCTCACATCGATGAAAGAGTACTGACCAATGCCGGGTTGGCCTGTGACAACCACTGCAGGCGGACGAGTCTGCGAACTGCCATTGTACTTTTCTTTAGCCCAGTTATAAATTCTGAGGTATTCAGCGCGAATGAGAAGTCGACTCCAACTGGAGTCTATGATTGGGAGGCCGGAGGACTCGGGAAGGAGATCGCCGTCAATCTTTCCTCCATTCTCGTCGTCGTTCTCTTCATCGTTAGGATCATGGACTGAATCCTCAAGATCAAGGTGCTCCGGAGGTAGAGGAACACCCCAAAACTGCTTATGGAAATCCAAGAGACGTCCATCATCACACAGATCAAACCCTGAAAACATTATTTTAGGCGGCAACGTAGTAAAGAGTAACATAGAAGCTGTACCAAATTTCATGCGAAAAGAGCCATCATCCACAATTGAAGAATCTAGAAGTGTCAGATGAGAACGAAAGACAAGGCTAACACAACGCCCACTTACCCGCTTTATGTCTTTTACCCCTCTCTTCATCGGAATCAATGCCATCGAGGTTGCGCTTGCGGGCGGCTGTGGAGGAGACAAGCGCAAGCACAGAACCGTGGGATGCGATAACACGTTGTTGCGATGGGGTGTGAACGATACGAGATAAAGACACGAGAGGTTGGTCAGTTGAAGCGAGAGGCGAGGGGGAAGCCGGAAACGAGAAGGAAGAACCGGAGATGGATGGACTCACAAGCAGGAGGACGTTCACCAGTAGACGAAGCTGGATAGCAAGGTGATGAGCAGAACTTCAACAGGCATGACTAATACGACGAGGGGGCTTACTGTGAGCGGAGATGTTGGATGTGAGAGACGAGGTTGGAGAGATTGTGGCTGTGAAATTATGCTGACTCGGTGCCACCTGATAGACAAGCGTTCACACTCACGGGTCGGACTGGTGGAAACTTCGATAACAACACGCAAAGGATCGAGAACTGGCACACCCAAGAAATTGGGCGCAAAGCTCTGCCCTAGGAGTAGTTCACCGTCACCGGTATTGCCAAGACACTCTCGGAGTCCATTCTCATCTCCCGATATCCTGTATAAGCGTATACGGTGGTTGGCTACACTTCCCAAATCTGGTTGCGCGTCCCTGATGCCGCGTACAAGGTCACCGACGTCTTCACCAGGGCGGATTGCAACTCGAAAACTGTCACTGAGAATGGCCCCTCGGAAGAAACAAACGATTTCCGATGGCGCATCTAGAGAAGGAGAAGAAGATTCAATGTGAGGGCCAGCTTGGATCGCCTCTGCTACGTACCCACTATGACATGGAGGTCGTACTCAGGAGGCGGTTCGGGGAAAACGTTTGATAACCGATACATTCCGTACAACATCTCCCCATTCTCCGAGAGGATGAATTTCCTGAGTCTTTCCAAGGGTATGGATATGGGAGCCTTGGGCTTGTAAAGAGCGAGATCATTTGGGTCCACATCGCGAAAAGTCACTGGTATCTCATTCTTGATCGCCTTTTGAAGGCCGTAGACAGTGTCGGTACTTGAAACCTTGACCTGGAAGAGTGCTTCAGGATCTTCAGAACGGACCCAACAATTGAGCGTGAGTTCATCCATGTAGTGGCACGGACGCTGGTATGCGTTCCGAGTCACAACTTGACGTTGTTACTACGGTGAACTATTGAAGTTTGTGATATGACGTCACTAAGCATTGCACGTAGCACATGTATTATTCGACCTCTATGAGTACTCAAACATCTCCCTGAACTCGTGAGAGTTGCAGCAAGTGTTACTGTCACATTAGACTTCTACTTGTCGAGCAGGCGAAGGAAAAGTTCTGGAACAGACGAGATCTCCTGGCCCGAGTCTCAGGCACAGACTATACCCGGACGTTCCATGAGGCACTTGGCTCTCTCAGCCTGTGTCGTACTTGGTCTCACAGTGTAAGAGCTACACCCCCGTCCAATGACTGCTGTTGCAATTAGTCCCTAATTCCAACCGCCTAGTCACGTCTTTGTTCATCAACAGTATCGCATCCCTCCCATGGCTTAGCTGGCTAAGTGCCTCGCCGAAATCTACTCAAAGCGTTTCATCCTCGTCATAGCAGTTTCCATTCGCCTTCTACAGCACCGTCCTGATGACACTCCGAACCAGGCGTAGATTTTGTGGAGACTTCATCGTTCAGATCGTTTTTTGAGCTGTCTGTCTTCTCCTGTTGACTCGTTGATCAGATGAAGTCAGGATAAGATACAGCTGATCGGAAGGACGCACCAAAAATACAGAGTGACGTATTTTTATTTCCTTGTTCTCGACAACGTTGTGATCTATTCTACTGTCTTTCCCGGTCGACGTGGCGAAAGTTACGATCGCGTCCGAATTGGCCACGGTGCTGCGGGCGACGCAGGTGTCCTCTTGCCTTTGCCTTCTCAAATGGTGTTGGATTAGACAACTCCACTCCACCCTCCGCATGCATAAAGCCAAAATTGTTCGGGGCTGATGTCGGAGACGCACTCGAGTTGCGCGGGACCGTACTTGTTGTGAGTCTTCTCCTTCACCACCAAGACGTACCTCCGACCGGAGGGTGCCCATTGCACGTGGTCAAGCAGGGTCGCATTTGCCAGGTGGTAGGTGCTGACGTCGAGCAGCGTCAACACGTCGCGAGTGTCCTGGGTGAGAAAGGGGAGAGAAAAAGGTGTGGATTCGTCACCGTCGTGGCCGTCCGAAGCGGGATCGTTCTTGGAGGGGTCCATGTCGTAGCGTGAGTTTATGCATCTTTGGATGCCTTCTATGCGGCTTTTATACGACTTTTTGTGTCGGTATCGCGGCAGTCGATGTCAACAATGCAGAGCTTCCTCGGGGGTCCGCTATCGCCCAAGGTCTGCCAGTCTTCCGTCACCGGCAGCGGAGTCCGAATTGTGAGGTGCGGTGGACCGAGGAATTTTTGCATGCAATGTAGGAAACTGTCCCAAAGTTTTATATACATGGCTTTCTCCTGACACAAAGCTAACGCGGTCCGGACCACATTCCTGACCAAAGCATAAAACATTGCAAAGATTCCAGACTTCACCTCGTCGTTCCTGTCGGACAAGGGCACGTCAATGGGGCGGGTAACAGTTCGACATTAGATGTTTGTATTGAACACGAAACGAACCGCCGCACCTGACCGAACTTTCCTTTTTCGGGCCCCACAATTCAATGTAACTTAGACGCCTTTGGTCCTCACCCCCAGTCCGGACTCCCGGAGTACTGTAGTATTCAGCTGTGGTGTTTTTTTTTTCGCTGATCCAGAACTCTCGTTTTGCTAGTTCGACTCTATCATCACATCGGGACTCGGAACCTCGCTGCTGCAGCAGACACGGCCCCAATTGCAGCTGCTGCTTAGTGCTTACGGAGAATTGGTTTCATTTTACCTTGCTGCGCAACGTATCTGTGTGGTCAAAATTCGAAGCGTTACGAGGCCTAAAGTGTGGCGTAACCGTAACAATCCCAAAACCAACAATACGCCAAGTCGCTAACAATACGCTTCCTTTCTTTGGTTGAAAAGGCCGTGATGACGGAACATGTTCCGATGCTTCCCCCCCACTCTTGGCTTCCTCAAGGAGGAACTGGGTCTAAAACTTCACACTTTTTCGCTATCCTTGACATCGGCCCACCCACAGCCGCACAGCGTTTTCTGCGTTGTCCACTAAATGGCAGCTCCAAAACCTCAATTACCTCCGCCTTTTCCAAGGAATCAGCCTCTTCCTCCGAATCCGTTCCATCCAGAAAACGACGTCGCACTTACCGGCGTTGTTTCGACAATGAGAAGGAAGCTACTAGTACTCTGCCAGGCACCACCACCACCCCACTGATCTATGCTCGCTTTCTGGGTTATCTGCTTCTGGAACTACCTACTAATGAAGGTCGACGCGTCCTCGGTCACGAGATCTTAGAGTGCGTCTCTGATAACTTGGACATATGGGGGAAACGTTATGTGGATCACCTTATTCGCCTTTGTGTGTTGTCAATTTTTAAAACTCTTCTCCTATCGTGATATATTTTTGAGTTTCACGTTCCTTTTTTTTCGCCCTAGTTCGACAGAACAAAGGCGAGACGCCTAGTACTCCATCGCAACATTCTAGTCGACCGTCATTCGAAACGCATCGAGCTTTCTTTGATAATGCGATTACTACAGCAGACCCTCGCGACCATACCGCAGCAAAGAAAGCTGTGAGTTCATCTTTAACTTCGAGGCAGTTTGTATAATTTTCTACAGGCCCTCTATCGTGACAATTATTGTTGCATGGTTACAGGTATCGTTGATCAGACCGTCTACGATGCGATGTCGGATGCGCAACTGCAGCAGCACAATATGCTTGGTAACCCAACCACCTTCACAAAGTTCTGTCATATTTTTCCTCCTTCCACTAACTGGAACCTCGATGCAGAGGTGCCAGGCCACCCCAAGGTTTTGTCACTGACACCGTTACTTCAATGAAGATTGCTGATATAATTTGTAGACAGTGTATTCTGGAAGTGTGTGGAGCATTATAAATAGCTTTAATAGCATCGACGTTCTCGCTGAACTAGACGCCAACAAGATACATAGGTTGTCCAATGGGTTAACTTTGGATATGAATTTGCATTTTCTGTTTGACAGGTTACAGCTTTGGTTCGAGGAAGTTCAAGTAAGTAATATAACTGAAAGTTTTCTCATTCTCCCCTTAACGGCATCTTTCATAGGGTATTCCAAATACTTATACCGTCTGTACCTTGAGCCCAAATCCAGCTGCCCTTGCTGCCCTTCCCCACCCACGCCAAGTCACTTTCACCACAACTACTGATATAGAACTGCCGGACTCGCAATACCTCAAGTTACATGCTGTCATCTGTCGAGTTGCTCACTTGTCAGGTGCTGCTGGCTATCTAGAGTTGTGTGACAGGGAGTATGAAGAACACCCATATATGATGGCGTATGATGGTTCATCAGCAAGGGTGTTGGAGTCACAGCTGCAGATGGTGTACCTAAGGGCCTAACTCATGCGTAAACACTTGAATCATTTCGTGACGCAAGGAAATAGAGTGACATGGTGGCAAGCTGCCGTGTGATTCAAGTTGAAACGAATGTACAAGCGAGAAAAAATAAATAGAGCGAATGCTAAGATTCTTGATGTGATGGACGTTTGCAGGTGCTCATCCCTGAGCTCGTCACGTATCACAGAAAAACAGTCTATAATTATCATGGTCTGTAACCAGCAAGACACCAACAGTGAACCCGCATTTTACTTAAAAACAAAAGTCACTTTCGAGGACCAGCTCACCAACCGCCGCGCCTTTAGAGGCACAGGCACACGAATGAGGCCACGAGGGCCGAGGCTGCAGCTGCTGTGAGTGCGACCAACGAATTTCCGGGGTTGTGGATCGAGACGCTGGATGATTTACTTTGTCCAGAGCTCGCGCTGTGGCTCGCGGCCGAAGCTGCGGAAGTGGCCGCTTCCGGTTTGAGGGTCGAGCTGACGACGGGCGAAGTCGGGGCCACACTGACTGTTGTCGTGCCCACTTCTACGACAAAGTACATGCCCTGAAAAAAAAAAGATCAAGAATCAGAAAGAAAATTAGTAAAAAATGACATACTGCAAAGGGTTCAGAGAGGTGGGCGGCCTATGTGTTCGGTGAAACAATGAATGACCATTAGGCGTGAATTAAAAAAAAAAAAGCCGGTCGAGCGCACCGTGATATATTGACTGAGTTGGAAGGTAGTGACGCCGGTGCTAGGGGCGGTAAAGTTCGTCGGAGGCACAAAATTGGAAGGCTGTGGAA
>WTXI01000096.1:0-128226 GCA_022376515.1 Lactifluus volemus | reverse complement strand
CTCTCTCTCATCGTCCTCTTATCAACATGTGATTTTCAGCAAACCTGGCTTCGAACAATGTCGAACGCCTCCGCAAGGCCGTCGTCCAACTACGAGATCTACGAGGACAATTCCCCACAGATGTTGCTGTCCCCGCTGTCGCTCCTGTCCCTGAAATGCGAAACGATGTGAGAACACAGGAAACGGATATGTCGAATCAAGCATCGGATACTGGTGCGTCATTCTCACAGTCACAAAGCCATAGATCATCGGTTTGACCAGAGTAAAATAGAATTGAATGCAATAATCGGGGAAAGCCCTCTTTTGGGAGGATGGCGATTCAAAGATAGGCAGGGCTGTTATCGAGACACACGCAAACATTTCTTGGACCACATCGTCGAGTGGGTCAAGAATCCCGAATCCGACCGTGGCCTCGTTCTCCTTGGCCAGGCAGGCACGGGAAAGTCCTCATTGCGCATGAGATCGCACTTCAGTTCGACGAGACGTATCTCGGTTCTTATGTTGCTTTTGTGCGGAAGGAGAAACGCAAGGAGTCCAACGACGAGGCTTATCATTTCTTTACGACCCTTGCCCGCGGCCTCTCCGATCGCTATTCTCAGTTCAAGCTCGCCCTCAAGAGGGCCATTGCAAGTGATCCGTCTTTTGGGACTACCCGAGATCCTCGTAGACTTTTTACACGGCTCCTCGTTAATCCACTCAAGAGCGTACCACTTGTTAATCCAATTCTCATCATCATCGATGGTTTGGATGAGAGTGGTATTACAATTGGCGGAAATGCACTGCACACGTTTCTTGCCCAACGTCTCGTCGACCTCCCACCGACCGTTCGCATACTGATCACGTCGAGGTCGGAAGACGACATCGAACAGGCATTCGCCGACGCGCGGTCCGTCCATACACTGTACATGGATGACGACCACCTGGCTGCCAATACGGAACAAGATATTGGCTTGTATATTCAGAGCAAGCTCCGCAAGGACGTGTTCAAAGACCATGGTAGCAAGCTAGTGCAGGCGTCGGAGGGCTTGTTTCAGTGGGCGGCCGTTGCATGTGGTTTCATAAACAGCCGTGCCAGTCTTGGCCTTGGCTACAACGAGTGTATACAGCGCCTGTTGAGACCCTCTCGAGGTCTCAGTGGCGAAGGTCCCCTGGACAACTTGTACGAAGAAGTGCTCCAAGGGTACTTTGATTCAGATGAAGCCCAGGTTCATTTTCGGTCCATCATGGGACAACTTTTTGCTGCAGTCGAACCCCTCTCCATCGATTCTCTGATCGCTCTGCGACAGCATGCACCGTTTGTTCACCCGAAGATTCCAACCTGGTCCTCAGAATTCTCCGCTGTCTCGGCTCGTTGCTGAGTAGCGTCACTTCCCTTGATCAAACGCGCCCCATCCTTCCCCTCCATACATCATTCCGCGACTTTCTGACTAGTAAGACGAGCAATGTGTTTTATGTCGATCTTGCGGATGCCCACCATCAGTTGACGCATTCCTGCCTTGGTTAATGCTCGATGGCCTCAAATTCAACATGTGCAGACTCGAGTCATCATATCTCGCCAACAGCGACGTCCCAGACTTAGAATCCCGAATCGCCAAATAATTTCCGTCTGCTCTACAATATGGTTGTGTTTACTGGGGCGATCATTTGTGCGGTCTTGCCTTCGATGACGAGGTCCTCAAAAAGGTTCGATTGCTCCTAGAAACAAAGTTTCTGTTTTGGCTGGAAGTGCTTAGTGTCAAGAAGAGTGTCGGCGTTGCTTCACGAGCATTGTCATCCCTGTCGGTATGGTTGCTGCGCGAGGTATGTACACCGCATAATTGAATATGACATGTAGTGACTTGAGCGTGAAATCGCAATAGCGTTCACAAACGGAAGTGAAGAATTGTTGGGATTGGTGAAGGATGGATCTTCATTCGTGCGGTATTTCGGAATGGCGGTGGCGAAGTGCACCACATATCTACGTCTCTGCCTGCCTTTCGCGCCAGCTTTTCCCATATCCTTCATCAATACCTTCCCCAATTTCCTCGGACATTGAGGTTGGAACGCGGCGGTTGTCGCATTGGCCTGAATTGGAAATGACGATTAAGGCACATAACGACGGTGTCAATTGTGTTGCATTCTCCCCGACGGGGAGCGTATCGCATCGGCCTCGCATGATCACACGATTCGGGTGTGGGATGCCACAACAGGACAGATTGTAGCGGGCCCATTTACTGGACACACCAATCTGGTCACATCTGTTGCATTCTCACCAGACGGTGAGCGTATCACATCCGCCTCGGATGATCGCACGATTCGAGTGTGGGATGCCACAACAGGACATATTGTAGCGGGCCCATTTACTGGACACACCCGTCCGGTCAACTCTGTTGCATTCTCACCAGACGGGGAGCGTATCGCATCGGCCTCTTTTGATCGCACGATTCGGGTGTGGGATGCCACAACAGGACAGATTGTAGCGGGCCCATTTACTGGACACACCTCTTCAGTCACATCTGTTGCATTCTCACCAGACGGGGAGCGTATCGCATCGGCCTCGCATGATCACACGATTCGGGTGTGGGATGCCACAACAGGACAGATTGTAGCAGGCCCATTTACTGGACACACCGATTTGGTCTTCTCTGTTGCATTCTCACCAGACGGGGAGCGTATCGCATCGGCCTCTGGTGATCACACGATTCGGGTGTGGGATGCCACAACAGGACAGATTGTAGCAGGCCCATTTACTGGACACACCTTTTCAGTCACATCTGTTGCATTCTCACCAGACGGGGAGCGTATCGCATCGGCCTCTGGTGATCGCTCGATTCGGGTGTGGGATGCCAGAACAGGACAGATTGTAGCGGGCCCATTTACTGGACACACCAATTCGGTCTTCTCTGTTGCATTCTCACCAGATGGGGAGCGTATCGCATCGGCCTCTTCTGATCGCTCGATTCGGGTGTGGGATGCCACAACAGGACAGATTGTAGGGGGCCCATTTACTAGACACACTGACCCAGTCAACTCTGTTGCATTCTCACCAGACGGGGAGCGTATCGCATCGGCCTCGAATGATCGCACGATTCGGGTGTGGGATGCCAGAACAGGACAGATTGTAGCGGGCCCACTTACTGGACACACCTGTCCGGTCAACTCTGTTGCATTCTCACCAGACGGGGAGCGTATCGCATCGGCCTCTTATGATCGCACAATTCGGGTGTGGGATGCCACAGCAGGACAGATTGTAGCGGGCCCACTTACTGGACACACCCGTCCGGTCAACTCTGTTGCATTCTCACCAGACGGGGAGCGTATCGCATCGGCCTCTTTTGATCGCACGATTCGGGTGTGGGATGCCACAACAGGACAGATTGTAGCGGGCCCATTTACTGGACACACCTCTTCAGTCACATCTGTTGCATTCTCACCAGACGGGGAGCGTATCGCATCGGCCTCTTCTGATCGCATGATTCGGGTGTGGGATGCCACAACAGGACAGATTGTAGCAGGCCCATTTACTAGACACACCGATCCGGTCAAATCTGTTGCATTCTCACCAGATGGGGAGCGTATCGCATCGGCCTCTTCTGATCGCACAATTCGGGTGTGGGATGCAACAACAGGACAGATTGTAGCGGGCCCATTTACTGGACACACCGAGCCGGTCATCTCTGTTGCATTCTCACCAGATGGGGAGCGTATCGCATCGGCCTCTTATGATCACACGATTAGGGTGTGGGATGCCACAACAGGACAGATTGTAGCGGGCCCATTTACTGGACACACCGAGTGGGTCTTCTCTGTTGCATTCTCACCAGACGGGGAGCGTATTGCATCGGCCTCTTCTGATCGCACGATTCGGGTGTGGGATGTCACAACAGGACAAATTGTAGTGGGCCCATTTACTATTCAGTCACATCTGTTGCATACTCACTAGGTGGACAGCATACTGCATCAGCTTCAGACAACGGCACAACTCGTTTGCTGGAGGCTGCAACCCGAGCTGAAAGTATTAAGAATCAATTTACGGACCAACCCTCGATTGATAGTGATGGTTGGTTACATGGAGAAGAGAATGAACTTGTGCTTTGGATTCCCGAGCTACATAGGCCATGCCTTCATAGACCCAGCACTATCTGGATTGCAGGCAAACATGAGACACGGCTTGATCTCTCAGATTTTGCTTATGGATCGGATTGGGCTACTAACGATTTATCTAAATAGAATCAATTGTAGATTCCTTGACTGTTGTCTTGCTTTGATCAGACCGAACCATGACCGTCCTCCACTCATGAGAATCTTTTACTCAACGAAAGATATGTCAAATGTCAAGGGCTTGATTCCCTTTCTTTGGCCGGAATGTATCTCTGTTTCTGTGACTACACGCGATGAAGCATGTGACCGACACGGCTCACACGCGTTCGGGACTGGCAACGACTTGCCAGATGGCGAGTGAGTCCAAGAGGAGCTTCAGGCTCTACAAGATTCAGGGAACTATTCTATAGAGCATGAACATGACATACGATCGATGCAACCAGGAGAGATGGATGCTTTGCTTCAATGTGTGTCGCAAATGCTTTCACTAAGATCCTCCACTCATCATTGATTACAGAAGCTGTCCGAGCCATAGCAGAGTCCGTCAAAGCTGTTACATCTCCAGATCAATTTGAGATCTTGTGTTCTTTTTTGAAATGTGTCGATGTCATGCCCGGTATCTTGATGAACAAACTACTCGACGTTATCATGTCTGGCTTTGCCACGGAGGTGGATGCTGCTGTGCACGACATCGGTCACGAAGACCAGCAGACGTACACGGCACATAAAATACCGATGGAGATGTATGCCTTCTTGCTCAACTGGTCGGCCCGCTCGGTCGAGAAGGGAACGTACCCGACGAGGATGCGTCCGCTGCTGCGGCACCCGCAAAGTCTCGGAAGGGACGAGGTGGAAAAGCAACGCAATCAAGAGTTGCTTCCAAGAACAAGGCAGTCGAATGGTCATGAAAAGACCAAATCGTGCCTATTCTTACGTTGATCGCCAAGGTTTTGAAGTTGAAGACATCCAAGATTTGGACTGTGAGTGGGGAGAGGGATACTTTTATCGGGTGCGTCACTTCCTCACAAGGTCACTGTATTAGCTTCGCTTACTATAGGGAAAAATGTCCCTTTCTCGGTAGGTGTCTCATTGCGCCTGCGTACCACGTCACGGAGAATGAGCAGTACATGCAGTCCCAGCCTATCAAGCTTGGAGTCTATAAAGTCATCTGTCTCGCGGCGGTCAAACATCACGGGCATGGACCTGCCGCGCAGACCGCGATCATACAATCCTTCCAGTACTACGAGCACCTCTCCGAACCCATGGCAGAGTGTCCTAACGTGCTGTTGAAGGAGTTTGACCATGCACAACTCGGCGAGGAGATCCTCCGCGAGATCGCTGCGAAGAGCTTCAATGCGCAAGATACCAAGGGCCCAAGGAACTTTTCTAGGTTCCTCACTCAATTCGCAGAGTGGGCTCCGCGAGCAGTCCTGAAGCAGATTAGCTTGCTACTCTCGCACTTGGACTCAGAGGTGCATTTTCCTACACACACACATTTTTTTCGACTGACTACGGGACCTTACTTTACATAAACACAGTCTTATCCGATGCGCATGGCGATCGTTGAAATCATAGACTGTCTCACCCGCAAGCTCGCTTGCTCGGAAGACCTCATGAGCGACGCACCCAGACGCAGAAACAGCTCAATGATCTCTACGATCTGCTCCTCGAGCGCACTCTCGACCTTTCCTCCTACGTGCGCTCCAAAGTGTTCACCGTCCTCAGCTGACTCTGCGACCTACCCGTGAAGTTTCCCAAACAGCGCCTCGACATCACGCGTGCGGCAGTGTCCGCACTCGAGGACAAGGTGGCAGGCGTGCGCAGGATCACGATTTAGTTGATTGTCAAGCTGATTGTGACGCATAGATTGCATATAGCGACAAGATGATCCGCCTCCACCGAATGTCAAGCTTCCGACTTTTGGTCTTGTTGAAAAGCAGCGGCTGAGGTAGATTAGATAACGCTAGATAAGATAGCGTTCAGTCGATGTGTAAGAGACTGAATTTCATAATCATAATTTACCTAGATAAGATAGCGCTAAGTAAAAAGTCGCGTAAGTCCAAATAAGGTAAGAGATGATGTAATCGTAATACTCACTTCTTTTTTTTTTTTTGTAAAGCGATATATTAGATAGACGAAGATAGTAATTCAAGATTACCTAACAACTCTAAACTAATGCGCTGAAGCGGGCCATTACGGTCCGGTCTCGGAGGGAAAAAATGCGTTTACGCACGCCCCGGATATGGGGTAGTGTGGGACTCAGGAGGCGGTGTTTCCGCGTTTACTACCCACTAAAAAACCTCGTCTCGAGTTATCCAATCTGGATGGAGAACCTGGAATTTCTTTTTTGAGGGCTTCTTCCCAGGTTGTTTTGACCCTCATATTTACTGTTATAATTTATAAGATTTTTGTTGCTATCTTATCATCGGCTAGTTTTTATTGATTTTTTCTTCCCGTGTTTTTCGACTTCGGAGCGGGAGTCCGCATGATCTCCAAGGGGAGCGGCCCGCGTTCTGTCACGCCGGTCCAGGGCACCATCCTCAACATGCCATTCTTTGTGCCTTCCTTGCGTTTGCATATAGCTCGGGCATCATCTCTTTTTGGTCATAAATATTCAGTCATAACAAAATCTTGGGCAGCGTGATGATCCAGCAATAATAGGGGGAGGTAGGGTGTTTATGTCTTTCAGGATCTGTATTTGTGTATTGCGACATAAATACAACAAAGGCGTGGGCCCCGTGGAGTGGGGTTGATATAGACATGTGTGGGGGGGACAGAGGAGAGTCTACAGTAGATGGAGCGATCTGCTCACGGGGGGGGGGGGGTCTATGCTGCTTTTGCTGGTGGGAGAGGCGGACTTGGTTCCCCGTCTTGTCTAGGATGTATACGCAGGGTCAGGCATGGGTCGTTTTTGATAGGGTGGCTCAGGGTCTCACCTCCTTGGGCTGTGGAGCACGCCTTTTCTTTCTGTTGTTGGTGCGTTCGGGGCCAGAGTGTTTGTATTTTGCGGCAGTGATGAGGTGGCAAGGGTGAGGGTAGTCGGTTGGCGTGTTAGCCTGCTTAGCCGGTTGATGGTGCCTTGTGTTTTCAGGGGGTTGATTTTCATCCAGGTTTTACGGGGGGGGTTCGCTCAGTGTTAGGTGCCCAGGCTTGGGGTTTCTGGTGTCTTGGTTCGGGTTCAAGGTCCCCCTACAGGTGTTTATTCATGTTTTCTGGTATAGTTACTGGGCAGTATCCTCCCGTTTGTGTGTGTCTGCAGGTCATGCAGATTTCCAGAGTGATGTTCTCTGTGGGTATATTCTGGTTTATGCACTCTCTAGTGTGTGTGTATTCATGTAGATTTCTGGAGGGGTCATCTCCTTGGGGGCGGATGGTATTTCCGAGAGACAGTCTCAACCTTCTCTACACTCTTAGAGTGAGAGGTGTGCCCGGCCATGGTGGTGGTTCAGGTACAAGGTCCCCGTAATACTCACTTCAGTCGATGTGTAAGAGACTGAAGTGATAACAGCTGGGAAGAAATCCTTTAAATACATAGAAGGAGCGTGCATTGGCCTAAGGCCTTGTACAATAGATGTACAATAGAAACAATAATATAATAGTCCTTTCTGAGTGAATAGGGAGCGTGCACAATGGTAAGGAATGTATTTAATCAATTTTTTTTTTTTTTTTTTTAAATCAGCATTTATATCCCGCAACATGTGACTATGACAAAGACGCGGTCCCTATGGGTACAGGAATGGATCAGGCGGTGGGGGGAGTGTGGGTGAGGTATAACGTTGGGCTGGACAGAAGGATGGCTATTTTGGGGGCGGGGAAGGGAGTAGAGAGTGGGTACTATCTACAGTGAGAAGGTGTACAATCTATCTAAGGGGACATCATCCCGGGTTCCACGCTTCTCTCGGGGCTATGCAGGCGCGCATCGCTTTCAGGAAGCGGGTCATGGCAGCACCACCCTCGGCTGTGCCTAGGAGAACAGGGAGGGAAATATCGCGGTCGATCGGGCGGAGGATTTCTTGGCGGGCGTGTATTTAATCAATTATCTACCAATATCTACATTGTACGCTTGGACTGGTTAGATCCGGTCCGTGACACTGTCCGTACTGCCCGGGAATGTTCCCGCGCTACCGGCCCGTCTCAACAGATCTCCCGCCCGATAGTGGCTCTCACCCAGTCTCAACACTTCTCGCCACTGAGATGTGCTCAGGTGTGCGTGCATCGTTCTGCTCTGATAGTCTACGCCCCGTTGTCTGATATACTAACTGTACTGTTCTTCGCACAGACTATACTCAATGCGCGGAAACTCGAAGCCGAGCTCGAGCTAGTGGTCACGTCGTTATCCAAAGTTGTCAACTCAAACGAGGGGTACTGCACGATCAGCTCCGTCGATACTAATTTGGCCAGTCCCCGCATCATCGTCGTCTTGTCTCCAACGTCCGCCATTTTTTTTTTGGCTGTCTTTTTCATTTTCATCCGTGCTGAGGATGTGCCTTCAATGTGATCCCGCAACTTGAACAGAGTTGACGAAACACGAGAACGAAAGCAAGATGTCGTCGCGGCATCACCTTTGCGCTACATCGACTGGAACTTGCTCCGCATAGAAGCGCGTCAGTTACGTCTGGTACGCTGGATCCTTCTTCCCTGCCATGTATGGGCATCATGGTTGATGATACGGCAGAATTTGGCTAGCCTGAGAGCTCGGCTTTTAGGTCTTGCCGCTTGCTTGACACAAGCCGAGTCACGCGCATGACACTGACTGGCCCCCATCACCATGCATCGCCGGATCCCTTCGCCCCAGCGATCGCATCCCCTTCAATCGACACTGCGGAGGTCCTATGCGCAACCACAGCAGCAACGGCGGCTTCCCAAGAAGCTGTTAGTCGCAACTTTGAGCGACCGAACTTCGATGGCGCCGAAATTGAAATGGAGAAGACGACTCATGTAGATCTGACGGCAGAAGGGGACATTTCCATGCTCTCTGTGGAACCATTTGTAGATGGCATATGCAGCGTGGACTCGTTGAAGATCGCCTCGCCTTCATGTCCACGCGCGCGTCCTTTCGTTCCGCTCGAATGTTGTTGCAAAACAACGGCCTGCGAACTGGCCGCTGAAGGCCGGTCCGCCACCCTTCTTCGACCGCACCTGCACCGACAACGACGACGACGACGACGACGACATGCGGTAGAGGAATGCACGCTCATCCTTGGAGCAGCCGGGTGGCAATCTGGTTCTGTGTTCATAGGTGACATCGCAATGGCAGAAAGTGGCGAGTCGAATGCGGCGGCGGCGGAAACTGACAAGCAGCGACAGCGCGTGGCCAAGCGTAGATGGCAGTGAGAGCAACTGAGCAAGTCGTCGTCTGGCTCTGGAAATGGTGACGGTGACAGAACAGGCAATTCGTTACGCTCGTGGAATGGCCCTGCTGGTGGTGCGCGCTGTTGAGGGGTTATTATGACTTGACATGGCCATTATCACTACAAAGCGAGAAGTTTTCAGTTACATTTTTGATCAAGGATCCCGCACAATCTTATCTTATCTTTGTCCAATTTATCGCGTTTCCAAATACGCCAGCTGAATTTTTGATTTTTCTTGTTCCAAGTTCTTGTTCAAGTTATTACTATATATCCATCGCCATCAATCATGCACATTCTTGTTTTCCGTATCTTCGCAGTGCTCTGTATTTGACTGGTGGAATATTTGAAGTTTAGCAACATGACTGGTGAAAAACAGGGAAGGTTATGTTCGGATCAGAGCAGGTACAACGGGTACTATGTCTTCAAGGTACATGTATTCATCGAGATGTATACCCGTGCCGCGATATGACGCTCTTGGAATCCAGTGCTTCCAAGCTGTCTCTGGTACCCACCCCCCTCCCGAGTAAGTCTCTCGCGTGGTTTAGCCCTTCCCTCCTCTCGTTCTTCAGCCCTCGGTATTTCTCTGGTGGGTTGTCGTATAAGTACAACAAATCTATATTCTCAATAAATAGACTCGAACTGGACGAACACTCGAATTTACAGTAAATGGCGTACAACTGATTCTATTCCTATAACCTGTGATCATGTACCGTAGCCCAGTTTGATCCGTGCACAAACTTCGAGAGATCAAGCCGGGTTGCCTGTTTGCCTGAAATCCAGAAGTACTAGGTTCAAATGACACGGCCGGTGAAGCACAGGGATCCAAAATAGAAGTTCACCGTCTTTCCCACATACCCAACCATCATGATTCGTAAGAATTGGTCCAAAGCATGGATATCTTCTGTAGCGATCTTCTCCATACGAATTTCACCACCGTTCGAGCCTGAGACAAGGTACTCCCCGCATGGTGAGAATGCGACATGCTGGATTCAATCTGTGCGTCTAGCAAATCGGATTGTATGACATCTCCGGTTGCGGCATCCCACACCCGAATAGCATGATCGTGCGAGACCGATGCGATGCGATGTCCGTCAGGTGAGAATACAACAGACGTGACCAATTGGTTGTCCAGTAAACGGGCCCGCTATGAGCTCTCCTGTTGCGACATCCCATACCTCAAACGTGTTATTGTGCGAGGACGCGATGCGCTGTCCATCATGCGAGAGTGCAACACATTTGACAAATGTGTGTCTTCAGTGATGGGGCCTGCTACGACCTCTCCGTTGCGGGATACCACACACAGATACTGTAATCGACAGCTGATGCTATGATCTGCCCGTTGAGCGAGAATGCAACAGATTCGAGCGAATCTGTGGGTGCAGTAAATGGGCCTGCTACGACCTGTCCTGTAGTGGCATCCCACACCGAATCGTGCGATCTCTGGACGACGATGCGATGCGCTGTCCATCAGGAGAGAATGCGACAGAATGGACTGATTGGTGTGTCCAGTAAATGGATCCGCTACGATCTCTCCTGTTTCAGCATCCCACACACGAACTGTGTGATCGCACGAGGCCGATGCGATGCGATGGCTGTCAGGCGAGAATGCAACATCGTCGACATAATCTGTGTGTCCAGTAATGAGGTACGCTTCGAGTTCTCCTGTCGCAGCATCCCACACTCGAATCGAGTGATCGAACGTGGCCGATGCGATGCGTTCCCATCAGGCGAGAATGCAATAGATCTGACGGTAACTTGTCTTCAGTAAATGGGTGCGCTGGAACTCTCCTGCAGAGGCATCCCACAAACAATCGTGTGATCTCCGAGGCAGATGCGATGCGATTCCCGTCCGGCGAGAATGCAACTGAGAGGACCCAAGAGTGTGTCCAGTAAATGGGCCGCTACGGTCTCTCCTGTTCTGGCATCCCACACGCGAATAGTGTGATCAGTGAGGCGATGCGATGCGATGTCCGTCAGGCGAGAATGCAACAGAATTGACGACTTGTGTGTCCGTAAATGGGCCCACTACGATCTCTGCCTGTTGCGGCATCCCACACGCGAATTGTGTGATCATTCGAGGCCGATGCGATGCGACGCCATCAGGTGAGAATGTAACACAGTTGACCCAAATGTGTGTCCAATAAGTGGGCCCGCTACGACCTCTCCTGTTGCGACATCCCACAAACAATTGTGTAATCTTCCGAGGCCGATGCGATGCGCGCCCGTCAGGTGAGAATGCGACAGAGCGTACTGGAAGCTATGTGTCTAGTAAATGGGCCCGCTACGATCTTCCTGTTGCGGCATCCACACGCGAATCGTGCAATCGTTCGATGCCGATGTAATGGCTGCCCGTCAGGAGAGAATACAGCTGAGTTGACAGGATTGTGTTCAGTAATGGTCCCACTACGACCTCTCCTGTTGCAGATATCCCACACACGAATTGTGTCGTATGAAGCTGATGCGATGCGATGTCCGTCAGGGGAGAATGCGACAAATTGGCGGAGCGTCGCTAAGTAAATGGGCCCGCCACGATGTCTCCTGTTGCGGCATCCCACACCCGAACCGTGGAATCACCAGACGACGCGATGCGCTGCCCGTCCGGCGAGAAAGCAACACAAGTCACCCAGCTATTATGACCCCGAATCGTCATTTCCAGAGCTGGCCAACGAGACAACTGCCCGCGTTCCACAGACAGCGTTTGAGGAAATCGGCAAAGTAATGATTGAGGACAAGGGAAGAGGATGGTGCGAAAGGGAGCGCAGAATGTAGATATGAGGAGCGCTCTTTGCCACGGCCATTCCGAAATACCGCACAAATGCGGAGGCATCATTCACCAAAGCCAACAAATTCTCTGATTCTGGTCGGGAACGCTATTGTGATTTTACCGAGAAGTCAGTAAACTTCATATCGAATTATTGGGTGAACCAACCTCCTGCTTCAACCATTTCGATACAGATGTCAAGGCTCGTGAAGCGAGGCCCACATTACTCTTGAGGCTAAGCACTTCTAACCAAAACAGAAATTTCTTCTCAAAGAGCGATTTAAGTTTTCCGAAAAGGCCGCCGTCGAAAGCAACGTGTTCTAAATGATTGCCCCAGGAAACGCAGGCGTACGATAGAGCAGGCGGAATGTATTTGCCGATTCGAGAGTCCAAGTCTGGGACATCCTTATTTGCAAGATATGATGTCTCGAGTCGGCAAATATTGAATTTGAGATTATCGAGCATGAAGCCAAGGCAGGAATATGCCAAATGATGGTGAGCGACCTCAAGATCCACGTAAAAGACGTTGCTCGTCCTATTCGTCAAAAAGTCACGGAAGGAGGTATGTAGAGGGATGATGGGACGCATTTGATCAGATGGCGTGACATTACTCAGCAGCGAGCCGAGGTGACTGAGAATTTCAACGACGAGTTCCGAATCAGATTCCTCAGGGTCATCGACGGGTGCGGGTGAATGCCGTCGCAGGCCAATCAACGAATGGATCGAGAGCGGCTCAATTGCAGCAAGAAGCTGTCCCATGACCGATCGAAACAGAGCCTGTGCTTCTTCTGATTTGAAGTACTGCTTGAGAACTTCTTCGTACAAGTTGTCCAATAGTCCTTCTCCGCTGAGTCCTCGAGAGTGTCCTAACAAGCGCTGTACCCGCCTTTTTATGCTGAGGCCGAGGCTGTCAGGGTTATTTATGAACCCGGATGCGACAGCTGCCCACTGAAACAGGCCCTCTGCAGCCTTGGCTAGTTCGGCGCCATGAACCTCGAACACGTCCGGACGAAGCACTTTCTGAAGATATATCCGTATATCTTCCTCGGTCTTGGCAGCCAGTTTCGCATCATCCATGTACATCGTGTCGACAGATGATGCTTTCGTAAACGTAAGTCCGATACCATCCTCTGGCCTTGAGGTGATGAATACGCGAAAATTTGATGGGAGGTCGAACAGATGTTCAGCAAGGAAGACATGCAATCCGGTTTGGCCGATTGCATCTCCACTCTCATCTAATCCATCGATGACGATCAGAATTGGTTGATCATATTGAAGGCTCCGGAGTGGTTCAAGAAGGAGGCGTTTGAAGAGTGCACGATACCCTCGGCTACTGCGAAGAGACGTATCATCTTTGACGATCTTCCCGAGGGCGAGTTTGAACGCTGGATAGCGATCCGAGAGATCACGCGCAACTGTCGTGAACAGCTGGTAGGCATCGTCCTTCGAACCTTCCTTCCGGAGAAAGGTGAAGTAGGAGCCCAGACACCTGTGTTCAAAGTGCCGTGCGACCTCATGTGCAATTGATGACTTTCCCGTGCCAGCTTGGCCGAGGAGGACGAGGCCATGTTTAGATTTCGGATTCTCGACCCATTTGATAATGTGTTGCAAGAAATCTTTGCGTGTCCCTGGGAGACAGCGTTTCTGGTCATCGTCGAATCTCCAGCCCCCTTTATAAGGCAGTTCTCTGATTTTCGCATCCAATCCTGTGGGCTCGTGTCAGACTGATGATCCAACAATTCCATGACTATCATCAGGATCACTCACCTGACTCTAGCACAGCTACTCGATGATGACTGAAGCACGGGCAAGAAAGTTATCTCGCAATCGGACAAGGTTGGTGCGATACTGTTCGACTTTTTCATCAGCATTACCGAAAGCATTCTTCAAAGTCCGCGTTCCTGCATGTGATATGACTACTATGAAATTGACAAACGAGAGAGGTCGAGACGACGTACCGACTTGCACATCCTCCGCATAGGATATAATAAATCTGGCACATTCCGAGACACAATCTAGCATCTCAACCAGTATTTTGCCTGCGTAGAGGCTGGCTCCATATTTGTCAAAGCGTCTGCCTCCTTCGCAAATTCAAAAGTATCCCGAATCGCGTGAAGTACGTTTTGGACATTGTCATCACGGTTAAACTGGTGAAGCAAAGTCTGTTTAAAAAATGAATGAATATTCTATATCCGCTGACAACACAAGGTGACGCACCTCAGGAACCTTTGAGAGCAGCATCCATGCTGACTTTGCAGGCGGGAACAGCTGAAGGGCAGAAGTTAGTGAAGGCGAAACATGGGGGAAATGACGTTATTTGTACTTCTACGATTGGGCTGACATTATCCATCACCTGCTTGATAATAGAAACTGCGGTCTTCCAGGATTTCATCGCATCCATAGCTTCCTCGGCGCGATCTAGAGTAATTGACGTCTGACCATCCGCCATGGGTTGCACAGGAGTACCACCTTGTGAAAGAGAAGATAGAGGGGCGTTAGCGGCCATGGGTTGCATGTGTCACTGTTGAGTTGGTTGATAGGACCTCCAGTACTTGATTCATCGACAGCCTCGTCTAAGTCAGAAGGAGTCTGGTTCGGCACGTTGATTGCTGCGGTCGTGGAGGGACTCGTATTTGCTGATACGGTGATCGTTAACGAGAGTGTGACGACTCTGTTTCATGTCCAGAATTTCCGTCAGTTCTGCCGAAAACAATATCAAGTGCTTCAAATACGACACTCAGCCAGATGCATACGTAAACACTCGAAAAGGTAGACGAACCGCGTTGGGTATCGCAGGCAATATCCTGCGTTCCAATAAGGATATCTTCCCGTGGATCCGAGTCTTTTCTGCATAGAGGGATACAGTAATACGAGGGAGTGGTTGGACAGCACTGCAGGAGACTTAGCTGTACCTAGAAATAAGAATATGACATTACTGACAACATTTCGAGGGTCTCGTTCCATTCCACGATTTGGGCTACGCTCGCACCGACTTTGTCCGCCATGTTTCTTTCTGTAGGTCACAGTGCATAAAACAGTCTTTGCTTGCCAACGAAGGTCTTGAGACGGGGAAGGTTCTGCGCTCTAATGACTGATAGAGAAACAATTTAGTACTTATCAAAACAGGGTCGTAAAGATACGTACCAGTGAGCTGGACACTCCTCATACTTGAGGACGTGAGGTGTGGTAATGGTTAGCAGTGGGGGAAAGACAAGGGAAAGAGTGGTGGGTACTACTAGTAGACCGTGAGAGTGAGCGCTGGCCTCGTTGCACCCACGCGGCTTAGATCAGATAAGGTAACCGAGATTGCACCCGAGATCGAATACATGTGTCGTTCCTGCCACTCACAAGGCCCAGACCCCTGTCTGTGCATGTATCCCGGGGTGTGACAGCCGCTTGTATTAATTGTCATTCTTATAAAAAAAAAGAGGTTTTAGTGATGTTTTGGGTGTGAAACGTGAACGAACTGAGCGCAGTTTGAACGCTCACCGTGAGCCTCGCGACGGCCCGGAGTCCCCGGACAAAAACTTTTGATAACAGCGTCACGTAATAAACTGAGCTGTCACATGTTTTAGAGCTGACCATCGATGCTTTCTGCTACCTTAGGCTCAGCGTCTCCATCCACATTGCTTCCGCCCTGCTCCCAATTCGGTTATGATGTATTTGATCGTCATCTCGACGTTCTACCTATGGGGTCCTTACCCACTGTCTATCTCACCATACGACTCTGGTGCGCACGCAGTGACACCTTCAAGTCTTCAGCCCAGCCTTCAAGTTGTTGATAACTGGTTTTCTTATTCTTCCCTTGCGTCAGTCTATATTCCTATCGTTCTCACGTAGTACCTTAAATATGGTAAAGCTGTCTAGTACAAGAATACGCATACTAATAATGACGTGCATGGTGGACCTCGAGACGAGGCAAGAGACGAGGATCAGATGCATCGGAAAGGTCTAGTCAACAGACCCCTCGAGGAATAATGATCCTCGAGCATGAAGCACTTTGAGAGCGACACCCTATATTCTGTACGACCACAGGGGTAGTCTAAAGGGACTACTCTTGATTCTTACTAAGGTCTGTCACGTTGAGTTGTCCCGTCATCACAACAGTGAGAATGGGAATCTCAACATTATGCTTGTTTTACGATGACAACCCAGAAGTGGAATAGTACAGTGGTTACAGCATGAATAAAGTCAGCGATGTACGGTACATGAAGCTTGCATGAAGTACTGCACTAGGGTCAGCAGAACCAGTTTGATCCCCAGGCTTCAGTAGCCAGTATCGCAGTAACGTATTTTCTTTTTTTGTTTCGGTTTTTCCCATGCCTTCAGGAGAAACACTATAGGATACCGGCTGTACCTCTCTCACATATTGCCCGTCAGATACACGCCGTATCCTCCCTCTCCCGTCCCCCATTTCTTCGAGTACTTCTGTACTAAATGCATCACGCATAGCATTTTGAGCCAGAGTCTCCGGATTAACGACCATTCAACGTTTTACTTGTGTGCTTCCAGAGCTGAAGACTTGGGTTGCATAATAAACGATCTTCCAGCCACCAAATGTCAAGTTCCAATTTTGGTCTAGCCAAAGTGGTCACCGTTGTCGCCAAGCTTAGGGTGGGTGCGTCTTCTGTTCCTTGCTGATATACCTTCGTTAGCTAGGCCATCTGTGCGGAAAGATGAGCTATCTCACATCCAAAGTCGTTAACCAAACGGCCAGCTCACGACATGCCGATGCGTGGGTGCGTCAGATTCGCACTTGACAGGTTGACAAATACCAGCCCCAGTTTGCAAGGCAAGAACAAAGCCGAGATTCGCCGCTCCATCGCGTTGCGCTACATTGACTGGAATGTGCTCCGTATGAAGCGCGTCAGTACGTCTGGTATGGTGCCTTCTCCCGGCATATACTCGTGTCATTGTTGTTGTTGATGATACGGCGGAATTCGGTAGAGATCAGCCCTCTATCTTGCCGTGCGCTTGCTCAGACTACGATTGGACTGACATGGTCCATCACCTGCTTGATAACAGAAACTGCGGTCTTCCAGGATTTCATCGCATCCATAGCTTCCTCAGCGCGATCGAGACTACGTGACATCTGGCTGTCCGCCATGGGGTTGCATAGGAGTACCACCTTGCGATAGAGAGGATAGAGGGGGGTAGCGGCCATGCTTCATGACATCACTGTTGAGTTGGTTGTAGGACCTGCAGTACTTGATTCATCGGTCGCCTAAGTCAGAAGTAGAGTTCGGCATGTTGATTACGTAGTTGGGAGGGACTCGCATTTGCGATACGGTGATCGTCAACGAGAGTGCGACGAGCTTTTTTCGATGTCCAGAATGTCCGCCAGTCCTGCCGAAAAAAAATATCAAGTTCTTCAAGTACGGCACTCAGCCAGATACATGTAGATACGAGGACGAACCGCTTTCGCAGGCTGTATCCTGCCTTCCATAAGGATGTCTTTCCGCGTAATCCAGCCTTTTCCGCATAGAGGGATACTGTGATACGAGGGAGTGGCTGGACAGTACTGCAGGAGACTTAGTTGTACCTAGAGATAAGAATGTGCATTACTCACAACATTCCGAGGCTCTTGTTCCATTCCACGATTTACGCTACGCTCCGCACAGATCGTGTTCGCCATTTTCTCTCTCCGTAGTCACAGTGGGCTCCTTTGCCAAAAAAGGTCTTGACACGGGGAAGGTTGTACGCTCTAAGGACTGGTGGGGAAATAATTCAGTACTTATCAGAGCAAGATCATAAAGATACGTACCAGTGACCTGGCTCCATTCCGGTTGAGGACGTTGCTGTAGTGATGTATCTTCGTGGACACGTGCTTTCGGAGTTTGAAAGTGCTCAATGATGACGTCAGCAAAGTTGACATTTCGACGATCGATCACCGCGTTGACCCGCACGGCAGAGATGACGGCTTTAAATTCGTTCCTCGATGTTCCATCAGAGATCATAAGCCATATTCTATCATATCTGTCGGCTCATGATGTTATATCCTGCAGGTGTACATGTCGTATGTTATACGACATAATTTGTAACAATTCCGCCCTCCGTTATCTCGTCCAAATGGAACGTTTTGGAGTGACCGACGACGTACGTCCAGGACTATCTTATCCAGAGCGCCTTGATCTCCTGGAGAAGCGGGAGGAAGCTTGGGAGGCGCTCGATTTTCGTAAATCCATTCGGATCACCGTCCCGTTCCATTCGACCAGCATCTACGACTTTACCGGCGGCGCGTTTTTGCTCGGTACGAGGCTCCATGGCACCAGTCGTCGACCAACCGCTGGGTACTCCTACATCCCTCTTCCATCTCTCTCGGACACGCAGGATCAAATATTGAAGTGGGTAAAGCTCGATCTTGGAGTCCAGATCTTGGACGTTGGCATGGCCGTGCACGAGCACGACCTTATTGCGGCTTTGACCATGTGCGTATTTTCTACTTTTCTTATCATTTCGCAGATTATTTTCAGTCTAGTAAAGAGAAGATGGACTTGGAACCTTTGGTTGACAGTCATCTGACGTTGGAAATACGATTACTCAGTTTTGCAACTGGCCAGCCCCATCCTCTTGCCGAGAAACCCGTCATTTTCATTGCTAGGAAATCGTTCCCGTTTGGCCAATGCCATGTCATGATCGAGATTGTCGGTGAATTTCTTGTACTCCTCATCACATTTCCATGGGCACGAAGCGAGTACCAGGATATGTTTTTCCTGGTGCACTGGAAAAAGGGAGACGTGCACTGTGTGAGTCGCTACTAGTAAGATCGCGTCCCACCCTTGTCATTCAAAACGTTGTGTCCAGCTTCCGTACCCCGAATGGGGCGCCTATGCCTACTTCAGTTTCCTCACGCAAGACATACTCGTCATTCCCAATCTGATCGTAAATGCGCTCGAACTGGTCAAGATCACGATCGATGAGAATGACGAAATGACTCCGCCACGTCTCGTTCCTCTCTGCAAGCTCGGCCTCCCCCCACTCACCCAGCGCGCCTCCATCGTCCGTTTCGGTTGCCGCGCCGAACCGAATCCCACCGGGTGCGGTCCACTCGCCATCCAAGCTCCCTCTCACCGTCCATTCCGCGACAACGCCGAGGACGCGGTCATCCTCTTCAACGTCGTGATCGAGCATCTAGACGTGGCCATGGGCGTCTTTGGTTTCCCAGACACGCGCCCATTCTCCTTTATCGTGCACCGCCACGCGCTCCTGGCACACATACCCGCGGCGCAGCGCGCCTCCGAACCCTTCCGCGTAGTCTCCTCTGGCAAGTCCGTTTCCGCACCCGTGGAGGTGCCGTGGTCCACTTGGGGCGTCGCAGCGACGCGTTGGTTCGAGAGCGATCCTGCGTCGGTGCGTTGGATAACGACGACGGCTGGTCAGCGCGCGGTCGCGATGGAAGATACCGTGCCGACGCCGATTATAGTCCGTGACTTCAATCCGTACACTGTGCGTGCTGCACGTGCACGTGCAGTTGCGAAGGGTCAACCACAGCATCGCAACTGGGCTGACCCACTCCCAAATGGGAATTGGATGGCCCTCACTGTGGAGGAAAGCGTGCTCCCGGCGGGCTCGGCGTTCAAGGAGGACGTGCGGTCCGCATTGCCCTATGTCGAGACCGTCACTTGCAACAAATACCATTACGAGGGGGTCCTGATCGACGAGGAGAGGATTTTGGGTTTGAGGGTACGTCCGTCGGTCGTTTCGTCGAATTGGTCGATGTATTAAAACTATTGCTCCATCTTCGTGTAGACCAGTCAAAATGATGAACTTGGGATTTCGTCTTTCGATGTTCACATCCTAGGGTAGCTCGTTATTTTGAGATGGACTCTCGTTTAACGAATCCGATGTACGATCGACATTTCACATGAATGTATCATGTTACAAGCAGACTCCGCACGTACCGTCCTGGACGTCGTCCTGCGACCGTACTGTGCGTTAATTCTGAACAAAAGGCACGAGACGATCACGACGAAGGCTGAATCCCATTGTTTCTTTCTGATGAGGGAGGTAAAAATCACAAACGAAACAGCCAACTGGAAAACAGACTCGCTCAGTCTTAGCATCACTTGCAGCCTCGGAGGGGATAACAGTAACCAACACAGGATTTGTTTTTATCACTGGGTAGGGTCGAATCCCGCGTAATGAAGTTTTCACCCGCACAACAACGTTCAGAGGCAATGTGTGATGGCTTAGGGACCGATCATAATTGTGCAAATTTGAGGCTGAACTTTTCGTCACACATTTACACCTGTCAACATGCACTTAGTAGTGCCGCGCACCCCCAAGTTACTACCCGTCATTCAGCTACTCGACATTGTGCACTCACAACTTTCGACTGCCAAATTTTGTTTTCCTTTCTCTTCACTCACACAACAGAGCTCCATCAATGGTGGTATCGCTAATGAGGTAACTGGCAACCTTGCAGCCAAGACTCGGGAATGCGCCGGTACTGCAGATGCCGATGTAGTTGGTACGATGACGTGGGCACGACGGGATGCACGAACGGGGACTCGCCAAAACATTTTGTGCGAAACCATTAAATGGTTTTGTGGTTGGTATCAAGGTACGCAATTCAAAGTTCAAGTATGGCGGCGCCCTCACATTTCTGGTAAGAATCCGGGTCTCTCTCCTTCCGGAGATACGACATAAGCCCCGAATGAGAGTAGGCGCTCGCAAGGGCTGCCCCAGAAGTGGGAAAAGGAGAGATGTAAATCCCAATCATCTGGATGGGGGTCGATTCCAGTCACATGACTGAGATCCGCGGTAGTGAGCGCTAAGCCCGGGATCTCAGCCGCGGCTGCAACAAGATGGGAAACCAGAAAACAACTACGGGTGGCGGTTCGAATTCAGGGTCCCCTCCTCACGGAGATCAGTCACGATATTGTGATTAATCCGGATAGTCAATGGGACCGTGACCCATTGAATTATCCGAAAGCCGCCGGAACTTGCTGAGAATGACATCACAAACTGAGCCCTCACTAAACTGCGATGGGAGGGATCTCTACCCCAAATACACCTCCCCAACCCACCATACACCTCCCCAAGGACCCCAACCCCATCAAGTACCGCCCTGCCCCCAGTATTATTGACATTGACCATCCCAGCCTCGAAATCATTCATTTCACGAGTCCACCCATCCTCCCCAATCTAACCGTGCCCACGAACTGACAAGAATCAGTAAAATGGAAAGGGGTCCTTCATACATCCTACCGGACGCAAGCCTTCGCAGACCCCTCACATTAACGACGTCGCTCCTGTCATGTTATGCTACTATGCGCATGCCATCATGGTTATGCTTCCTGGTACATTCTGGCTCCGCGTCGCCCTGTTACCTATCACACTCTGGTTGCATGGACCTCTGCGGTGACACTCGATATCGCGCAATATTCGCCGACACCCTTGGCGTTGCTGCAAACCCATTGCGCATATCTCATTTGAACATTCTGTTTGTCGTGCGTCTTGTCTTGGCCAGAGTTTTGCCCTTTGCCTATCTGTTTTATTAGTTGGCTATGTGGGCCATAGCGATGAAATCTTCGAGTGGACCTTTATCGTCAAAAACCCATCAGGCGATACGAGACTCCGAAGCAAGGAGAACCTCTCAAGGAACGACCGTTAATGTTACAACGTCCTCGTTGACGCTTCTGACCTCCTCTTAACCACCGCGGTCTTGGATGGTCCTGGTCATCAGACCCTTTCCCTCGCGATCCGAACCCGCCACCATCGATTCCCCAGCAGTTTTTCAAGCTGTTGATCAAGATCACCACGTTGGATGCCGCGCACTACCTCGTGCAACTCCTCCGTCCTTCCACGTACAGTCTCGAGGTGACACCATCTTTGACGAGACCCTCGACCTGCTCCCCGTCTTCTCCACGCGTCCTGCATCTCCCTCTGCGGCATGATGGTGATCTACTCCGCCGTCGACATCACCTACCTCGTTTGCTCGCTCTTTGGCCAGATCGTGCTTGGCCAGTCCGCAGAGCAGTGGCCCCGCATCGCCAATCGACCCTGGCTGTCCACCTCCGTGACCGAATTTTGGGGAAAACGGTGGCACCAGTTTTTCCGCCACCTCTTCGTGGTGTACGGTTCGCGCCCGGGCGGCAAGCTCGCCGGTTGGTACGGCTCAGTCATGGGCGCCTATCTCGTCTCCGCCGTTATGCACGTGTTGGGGCTTTGGGGCCTTCGGGGCGGTATCGAGATCGCGCACACGGGCGGTTTCTTCATCATGGTCGGTCTCGCCACCATCTTGGAGCGTCAATGGAAACGGTGGACGGCAAGGAAGTATCGGGCGTTCTTGGCACGATCTGGACGGTCGGCTGGCAGCTGATTTGGGGATTGGGTATGGTCGACGCTTGGGCGCAACGCGGTATCGTTGCCAATGACTTTATTCGAAAAGAGATACGGATCGGGAAGGCCCTTATTGATATCATTCTGACTCTTGTGGCCAAGATCAAGGCAGCTTAAAGACTTATAGACACCTGCCATCATTGCATACTACTACTCCACTTTATTTGGTATCCCATATTGTTATTATGCTATCCGAAATGTTGTTGTGACACATATTAGAACATAGAGACTACGCGATGATGATCGATGTCTGGCAGGACTGATAGATTGACAATCAATCTCGGCACATGCAAGTGCACTTGTCAACCCTGGAAGAATAATTCTCCAATTATTGCACGTTTGATGCATGCCACCTGTGGGGTTGTTATCACTTTATTTTTACAGACCGTATGACGAGCTCCATCGGAATCCAGCGTTTCAGACATGCTGGACATCCAATGGAGTCCTTCAGTCCAGGCGCACAGGCAACGACTAGAAACAGACGGACCGTACTAAGGCTCACAGGCTATTTTCCTGCCTTCTAACAATGATATCTTTCCTCATGGTCCTTTTTGCGTAAAGAGATACTATAATACGATCCTGAGAGAGGGGTGTACGCGATGCAGGAGACCCATTAGAATAGAAAAAACGATACAACATTTCTCACAAAGCGTCGACATTCCCATCCATTCCAGACGATTCCCCACGTCTACCAAGTCCTCACCGGTAGGTCACAGAAGCAGAACAGAAAAATTCTCAGACTGGAGCGCGGCTGACAAACTATATTCAGTTCCGGAGATTTGAGGATCCGACTCTGGGGCGTAATGAATGGTTATCAGCAGAGATACTGGGAGCGAGAGACTTGACGTATGGATTCGGGATGACCTGGGAATGTCAATAGCGATTGAAATAGAGGGGGAAAAGAGAAAGGAGCCTGATGCAATACGCCGGGCCGCGTACTGTGTCACGTGCCATAGATCTTCCCCACAACATCATTTATATTTGCAACAATGCCAGATTTAGCATCAGTCTTTCTACCTACTGGCAATTTAAAGCGTAAGGCTGCATTACAATAACGTCAAGTGCCAGGTGGTGATTGCCTTTATGGATCTCTATCCGATTCAATCCTTGATCATGACGTGTCGAATGTACGCTCATTTTTTCATTAGTTTAACTTGCGGACGTTTCTCTACTCAACACGCCTTGAGACGTCCCTTCAGATTCCCGATAAAGTATGGAGGCGTACCGCATAAAATGGTGCTGCCTTCTCCACGATCACCCTCGTCGTTCGATCCGCAAAGTCCCTCTCCACTGATCACCAACGAGCATGGTTTTAGCCGCTGTGCTAAATAAAATGCATAACCTACATGTACCAGAGCTGATTCCTTCAAATATGTGCGTCTGGTTTGTCAGTTTTCTCCACTGGATAGAGACCAAATGCGCACGATACTGTAGTGAAAAGCCCTCAGACAAGGGGTTAAGAGAGAAAATATCTCGGGGGCAGTTTCGGAGAGGCTTGGCCCAGGCAATCATGACTTTAATAACATAGGTGGGAACTAATGGCGTTACCCACCCAAGGAAAACCAACACGAACCTGCGCAGATAATCTCAATATAAATTAACTGGGAAAAAACGCAGGAGTCACGTACGTATCTTTAGCTGTCAATTGACCAAGTCATGGACATTGCGGAGATTGTTTGGGACGAGAATTCTGAAACGTACGTCACCACTATTCTCCGCGGACAAGGTCTGAACCTGGGGGAGCCATGGAACATGATCCCTGTGAGCGCTGCGGCGAAATCAAACGAAAACTTGGTCACGCCCAACCTCGAAAGCAGCTGTAGCGCCCCCAACATTCTGGCGACTGAAGGCGTCTATCGCCGCCTGGTCCTCGCCATTCTTGAGGGAATCGAACGCCAACTTGACAAGCCCCGTCACCTCGGTCTGGTGCTAGATCAGTCGGTTAGGAATGAATAGGCCTTTAAATGAATGCTCACATTCCATCCTGCGGATGTCAAGACGCGCACCACGACCTATAGAAATGCTCTTGGGACACCAAATAATGAATATAGAGCACGTAGAACACACATCGGTGACCGTTCTCTCTACTGAAGGGTTTTCTACGTCTGCAACCTCCCCGTCCTCCATCTTGTAAAATATGCCGTCAGCCATGGTTGGGAGCGCGGATCCAGAGGACGCGAATCTTTGTCTTACATCAATCCCCAGCGCACACAGTTTGTCTCTACACACAAATCAGCCCAATTTCTCTCGTCTGTTCAGAAGGGTACGAACGTGTAAGTCCGGAGCCTAGAAATGACCATAACCCCGGAAACAATCATCAAGCGATTCGTTAACTTGAAGAACCTCCGGAATAGCTCAACGAAACAGACAGACGAACCATTGTTCCCTGCTATTTGGCCTGGATTCGTCCGTGCTCAGTTGCGCGAGCATAACTCGCCTCTGCGCGGTTTCCTGACAACATATAGGCGAAGGACGCGTCAATTCATCTGAAAGCCAAGACTTCTTTTAGCCATACCACGATATCGTCGAAATAAGGGTGCGAGCTCGGCTTGTTCAAGTCGTTTGTTTGAACACTCCTTTGACGGTGAGGCTGAAATAGGAACACACCCGAATGACTTGAACGCATCGAACGTTCACGGTGTAGCTGCTCAATGGCGCTGAGTTCTCCTGGGCGATCATGGCCAACAACGGAGTGAGTATGCAAGCAGAAGACAGAGGTTAGTAGACAGCCACCTGCTTGACTATGGTCCAATTATATTCAGAGTTTGTATCCTTATTGGCTCACCGCCCCCGTGTCCTCTCTTCGCCTCCGATATTGGTGGAACTGTGACAGCTCAGGGAAGAATGCCATACAATTTATGCAAGTCACGGCGATCATCCGGCCTCACCACATCTTACCATGTTGATGGCGAGGTCCTTGTACACAGCCTCCTCAAAGAGACGCCTGGAAGGGATGATGGTAGTGTTTATGGCTACGTGCTGCATACTTTCGTTGAGCAGAAGAGTCACGCTCTGTCCCACATCAGTGCGTGGAGAGACCCTTGTGGGGATGTCAGCATCCTGGTAATCGCCTGTGTCATCTACATTAACCTTTGGCCGAGGACGAACTTGGCATGCCGTAGGAAACGTAAGCCTTCCGTTCCTGCGCGCATGTTGACTACTGAATACAGATAAGTGAAGAGCGCCACACCGTCGGTAATTACAGTAATCGTAATCGATGGCCGATGGCCGATGGTACGCGACAGTACCAACACGATATCTCACCCTTGACAATTTGGCGCTTGTTCATTCTCATTCACAAACGATTTCAGATAAAGTGTACCCAACAGAGTACAGTACAACACCGCGCTATCTGTTTGTCAGGAATGAATCCCGACTATTATGGATGACGGCTATTTTTTCGGCATAGAACGACCATATTATGTGCCCAACCGTGCCGGCTTTCCCTCATGCTACGACGAGAGCACAGTGGATACACCCTCTAGCCGTGGAACCTCGGGGGGTTGGCAAGTCTTAAATCCCACTTGAAATTTGGCGAAGTGAATGCCGGGCCGCGTTCCGGAATGTATTGGGATCAGGCTCTTGCTGCTTTGGGCGGCAATGGGCCACGGTCTGATACTCGTTTGGCCACCCTCGTATGAATATAATGACCTTCGCTAGGTTAGAGTTTCTGTTCTAATCGTTGCCGGTCCCGCGTGCACCTCACAGTGTTGCATTCATTCTTGAACAGTTCAGGAGTGATGGCGTACCACATACAGCACATACAGCGGCCGATGCTTCCCTTGGATAGGTCTTCCATTCCATTCCTTGATATTATTTCGTGCTGCGTCCTTAAGCGTGCCTAAGGAACATCTTATTATGGTCCCCCGTTGTTGGACGCAGTTCACTCAATTGTACTCTTTCATGACGCATTCCTTTGATCCCCATCTGCGCTATGGCCCGAATGAAGATCTAAAATCATCCGGAGAGGTGTTTGGTGATGCCCTCTGCCGTAGCAGCGTGGTCTTCACCCTCATGGTCATGTTATTTATAGTTCTTGAGCTTCTCTTCTCGATACATTCCCGTGGTCTATCAATTGGAGCACGGCATCTTCCATCGCTCGCCCATCCTCAGGCCACAACTTTGTCGCGTTGAGAAGCCGGCGTCATCGATACCACGGATGGCTGTTCTAGTCTCTGTGCTTCACAATTCTTCTTTGCGCAGGCAGAGAAGGATTTCAAGTGTAGGTACTTTCCTACCTGGCTCTGGATTAGAGCGCCTGATCTCTTTGCTCGGTCACTTGAGGACAGTCCATTCCCTTATAGTAGCTTGTTTTTTCTGTGGGAGCATCAAGGTATCTGGCTTCCTACTGTCGGTGGCGGACGAGGCCAGTGGCCCACCTGAGATTCTGACTCAAGAATCGTCCAGTCCAAGAGCGCTGCCTGCCTGACTTCGTTATCCTGGACAGCTTAGTCGTCACACTCTTTGGGTATCTCTCGCCTTGTATTCAACATCAATCCCCCCAGACCGGGATAGAGTAGGAAATACGCTTGACGACGCTGGTAGCCCCTCGCGCCATGCCCTCTCGTGCCACGCCCTCGTTCTCTCGCTTTCTCTGCACACACGCCACCTCAATTTAGTTGTCATTTATTTTACTTTTGCATATTACCTGTTGCCGGTTGCACTTCATCACATAACAATCTAACGTACGATAAAACGAAATTTTTTTAGCTTCGATATCGCGCGGCCATGTGAGCATTCGAAGTTCCGAGCCGGAGTCTGCCGGACCTTGGAAAAGCTTATTGGTGAGATCTGTTGCCTTTTATGGGTCCTCGTTGTCAAAAAGATTGACTAATGTCTTTACAGGGCGTCTCGGATCACTTCTCGTAAATGTTTGTGAAGTTACTGATGAAAAGTCCCCATGAGGACGCTCGATTTGGAATGGCTCGCTGTGATTCCGTCATTTGAGGTGCAACGAGTTGATGAAGGTCACGGGGGCCCCCACCCTATTACGCAGATCCTAGCATTACTGTGGAGTGCGTGCAGCTTCGGGTCAACACCTGAAGCACACGGATATTTTGCTTCTCTCAGAAGCGCACCCGTTCCAGTGAGAAGATGACGAAAGATTTCCCACAAATCAGTTCACGAAATGGCGGGATAATTCAAGTTGCCCACGTTTGTCAAGCAGAGCTATCCACTATAGTATTGGCGTTTTTGCTTATCCCGTGTTGCCTCGCCTTATTTTTCGAACTTAACCCTACGGAAGCCGGAGTTATCACGTTGTTCTTGTGAGTTGTGTAAACTTCCCGCATCTTGAGCTGCCACGTCGCGCGGCTTGAACATCATCTTCGTTGGTTTCACAACCTCCTTCTTCCAGTTTAAATAAGGCGAATCGTGTCCGTACCTGGGGTGAGTTCGTTTGAGGTTGCTTTCTGTAGATGTCACGATTTTGGACGTGGACGGGATGAGACTACGTTCTCATTCCCACGCATTGGCAACACCTCTGATAAGTTTGTTGTCCGGAGGCAGTTGACGAAACACCCCTCCATGATCGATTGCTTACCGTAGCGTATCTGTATTCTCTCTTTTCTTGTCTCACAACTACCCTCGTATGACCAGCTCGGCCTGATTGTCCGCGATTTCAGCCCTTTTTGGCACAAGTTAGTAACACTTCCCGGATTGTTCACGTGTGTGACGCTGACCTTTAAGACCTTCAGTCAGAAACACTCGTTCACGGCTGGAAACCCGGCGCCCATCATGTCCCCACAACTCCTAGACCTCTCCGTCGAACTGCTCATCCAGATCCTCTCCCATCTATCCTTGCGCAGCATCGGCGCCTGCGCTCTAACCTCTCGGAGACTCCACAGCATCATTTCTAATTCTCAGTATCTGCGATATCTAGTGCGGACGGAGAAAGCGGGCGTGAACGACCCCTTTCTCACTGTACTCTCGTTACCCGAACGGATGGCTGTCTTGGAAAAATGGGAACGTACTTGGCATGTACCGGACCTACGTCAACCCGCTTCGCAGTGTGTGGTTCCTAGCAACATATCGGTCAGCATCATACGATACGAGATACACGGCGGCTACTTGGTTGCGAGGCGGCGGTACCCAGTGGACGATCGGCCAGTGGGATATAGTTACATTTATCTGCACGATGCAGTGAAGCGTGGCTCCGTAACGTGGCACGATGTTGATCTCCTCCAACCCATGTCTGTAGTTTCATATTGCTTCAATGTTGAAGAGTATAACCTTGCGGTGATGCTGGTTTTGTGCGGGTCTATTCTTAGTACTATCCCCCCCGCCCAGCTGACTTTTTCCGGAGCAGCAATCCCGAAGAGGACCCTGAACCCCATGGGTCCCTTCTGGTGTTGGATTTTTATGAAGGCACGGCGCACCCACTCGCCGCCAATTCAACTATACCGCTGCAGTTTGAAGGAAGCGTTATCTGCACCCATGACACATATGACGTACACATGCAAGTAGCTGGGGACAGGGTCGTTGTGATGGTCACTCAAGTTACGGCACTACCTGACTTCGTATTCCTCGTCGGGTGGAAATCAGGAGATGTGTCCCTTGAAAGTGTCAGGTCATCTCACGCCACCAATGAACTGACTCTCTATTCCAGGTTCTCACGGCCCCGGATCTTACATATGCCTCCTCGTTTGCTCTCCTCAACACTACATTAATCGCCCTTGTCAATTTACAGACTGGTACCCTGGAGGTACACCGCATCCTCGATGGCGCTACCTGTTCCTTGGAAAGGGTCGGGCAGCTCTGTCTACCCTTTCCGCAAGATGCCATCCTATCACATCCTGCGTCATTCCGGCTAATGCAAGCCCAACCTTCGATGTTCTCCTCACACTCACCATCCCTCCCATTTCGACCTTCCCCCGATGCCTGTTTAGTTGGACTGACAGCGGTTCTAGTAGCCAAAGACGCCGACCTCACGTTCAACTGGCTCGCAATGCGGCGCGATTACCTCTGTTCGGTGGCGGATACGACGAGCGATTCTGACGGGTCACCAACACCCTGGGAAACCTGGAGCGCGCGCACGGCATGCTGCGTGGAGATTGAGCATTCGCTGGCAGCGCCGATCGCAGCTGGCGCTCGGTGGCTCGTGTACTCACACCCACTAGTTGCTCGTGAGTTTGTCCTCTCGCTTTAAGAGAGTTCAAAGCGAACCAGTGATCACATCGTGACGGAGATGTAGGCGACGCCCCTCGACAAGCGCTTCAAGATATCTTCGCTTCCCAGCTGCCACATTGCGAGATCGTGAGCATAGGAGAGAGTAGATACCAGTCGTTAACGGCTGACTATGAATGGGTTGTTGGAATTAACGAGGAGGTGCGCTCCATGCTACCTCAGCGATACCTCGCTCACATGACTCAGGATGACGAATTGTCCAGAAAGACTCACCGTATCGATATACATCATGTTCTATAGTCACCTCGGTGTTGGCCTTCGTCACAGCGGGGTATATATTTGAGGTCCTCTCACACAGATCTAGAAAGAGGAGCTTGGTACGTGCGCAGGGAGAGAGAGAGAGGAAGTTTCAAGCGGGGCAGCGAGCTCCCGAGCCAATGGGACCGAAGAGCGTTCTACTAGTCTTCCGATAATCGTAGAAGGCTTCGCACGGGCTGGCATGATTATTAATCTTTCTCCCCTCTGTAGGTGCGCCACGCCACCCGTGCGTTATCTGTCGTATCCGTCATGATTCCGAGTGTCATGGGAAGGGCCAGCGCAATGATACTCCACGCGCCACTGCGTCATCATCAACTCAGGCTGATAGACCCGTAAATGACATGGCCAATCCCACGCTGCGGATGACCCAGGAGAAGTAAGCGAAAATGGGAAGTGGCGTGGAACGAGGTGAAGACTCGGAGATTCTGGGACCTTGAAATACCAGAGTATCACATTTTCCTTCTGATTGCTAAATCCAAGCAACCCTGATTCAAAGGCGGGGCACACTGGCAGAGAAGGGCGGTACTTACTGTACGCCTGTGACCATCCCATATGGCTCCTTGGGGGCGTAGAGATGGCCCACATCTCATCGGCCTTTTTTGGTCAACGATAGAGATTTATGTGGAGAGTGCATACACACGAGCGCATTATACAACACGAGGACGCTGCTTGAGTGGGAATTGCTCGTATGATCATATCGAGGCGGCGCGATGGGATTACTCGTTGCGGGTGTATACGAGATTTTTTAGTCGCCGGGGTTTGCTACTGCAGCGTGTTTAACAGCGCCGTAACTACGCAGCATCTGGACCCTCGTAAAGCGGCAGTAATCCTGTTGCAGTCCACTCGCACGGTCTGCACATACTGGGCTTTTCAGTCCAATCTCAGGATCAAGTTTATCGGACCGCCGCTCCATGGCCGCGGGTGGCGGAATGATGCCGCCCGTCATCTCAGCGAGCTCAGATAGCCATAGTGGCTCGAGGTGTTAGGCTGTATAATAACCCCTTTGGCTGGATCCCATCCAGCTTCAGTGCCGTGTTGGTACGCTCGTTGTCGCTCTCGAGAACGGCATCATCGAATTGGTCACGGTTGAAAGCGGCGTCTGCTTAGTAATCAACCCCAAGTAAGGTTACGGCAACCTTTGCCTGCAGATCGAGATAAGCAATCATTGATGATTGTCGCCTTTACTGGGGCGGAACGAGACCTGGGGATCTGTCACGTTGTATGCCTTCTGCGACCGTCGCATTTAATTATGTGTTTGAGTCACTGAGTGCTGGTTGTGATAAGATGCATGGGCTCGGTGTACACAAAGTGTAAGTGTAGCACGCAGCTGCACACTGTTCGCGTTTCAAAAGCCTTCAGGTTGACACACGCACAATCTGCATTCCTGATAGAAGTCAGGAATTTTGAAGTGATAGCAGTTCAACGCAACGGCTCCGGAGGTCTGAAAACGTAGCTTGAAGGTTTCCATACAGCGTTTTACCGTGACTGTCGCCGGGCCGTATGCTCCAGGAGCACGACATCCTGGAACGATAGCTCCGTGTTTTGAGAGACACTACTCGTGAATGTCAATACAAGGGCAGCGGAAGAAGCTCTGAAGCACAATTATACCACACGCGATAGATCTCTGTTTCCTGTGAATACCAGACAATTAGCTGGACGTGCCCAAGTTACATGATTCCTTTGAGTAAGTCTCCCATTGGCTCCCCTTCACCTACGGTTACGACTTTGTTCAGACCCTACATGGCCCACCGCAGACGCACGCTTCATTTCCTCTTCGTCCAGGCCAGCCTCTGCGAGGATTCTCTCCACTTCTTCCAGGATAGGCTTATATGTGCCGTAATGCTCTTCTGCGAGCGAGAAACCATCACGGCGCAAAAGTTTTCCCCTGTTGTCGCTGTTCTCCCGAGCCTTCTGCGCCCAGTATTCACCTGCAAGGTGCCAACGGTTACCATCAACAGCTTCTCGTTTAACCATAGTTTCTATACGCGCGTTGCCGAAACGGAAACTTACGAGAGCGAGCGTAAAAGGCAGCGAGCGTCTCTCCCGGAAGGGGTGTACTGATGATATCCTCTTCAGAACGTTTGGTATCTTTGGAGACCCCCATAAAGGCAGTCGCTTGATCGCGTATTGATACCTTTGGTTTAAGAAGGCAGGTTAGAGGAAGACACTCAGTATCCCATCTCGTATATACCACCTACCGTCTCGACAACCACTTCCTCTGCTTGTATTTCTGGAGTTTCCTCCTCGCTCAACATTTCTTCTTCAACTTCGTAGCCTTCATCAGTGTCATCTCCGTCTTCGTCGTCATCGCTACTACTGCTCTCGTCATCGCCCTCCAGGGATATGGCTACGTCACTCTTTTTCAGGCAGGTATACCGATCCATCTTGTCAAGAGCAATGGCATAGAAATCATCGAGAATATATTCTCGAGAGCCTCGTTCGAAGATGCCGCCATATCTAGTCATAGAATTAGTCCTTATATTAATAGTTTGAGGCTAAGCAAAGACATACATGTAAAGCGTGTTGCGCAACACTGCAAGCATCGCATTGTACCGAGGGATGGGGGTGGAAAGTAGCGGATCATCGGGATCTGGTTCCAATTCTGGTTCTCCTCCCGCTTTCTGTATATCTTCCTCGTCGTCGTCGTCATCTTCACGCGCGCGGTCTTTCTTTCTCTTGCCTCCCTTCTTCTTTGGCGTTTTGAGCATCATCGACACCCACCGCCCGTTCCAGCGACTTGGTACGCATTCCTACGCCCCAGACGAGAGGTGGGACCGCAAAGTGAATCTAAAGTAGGCTGACTTACAAGTCATTCCAAAAGGTGCTCTTCAGCGTCTCTTCGTCTGGGTCTTCATCAGTTACACCACCAAATAGCACACCCATCCCTTTTGCACCCAGAGTGACATGGTTGCCCCCGATCTTAGCGCGGGCGCATACGCGGTGGAGGGGCGCTTGCGGCGCTCCCACTTTACAACCAGAGGTTCGAGCTTCGTTTTGCTTGAAGTGGTGTCTTCAGGCGCCGTCGCAAGCGAGAGGCTACCAGTAGCAAAGATGATTAAATGTGGCTCAAGGTGTGATAGTAAATGCAAAAGCTGACCGAAGGAACCAAGTATCATCAAGCATGATGCCCACAGGGCGTTTGCCCTTCGTATATTCCTTGCAGTATCCCCCTACGTGGGTCAGACTAGCCACGCGGATCGTGAGATACGTGCACACCGTGGAGGACGATACCATCGGGCGTGGAAAGGAAGGAGAAGCCGCTCCTCGGACTTGCAAGATTCGAATGAACGACAACATCAATGTGTCTGAGACAGGAACTTACGACGGGCGGCGTTCATTCGGATCCTTAAATTCTATCTGTTGCCACTTGTACTCCTGCATGTCGAATACCCAGAGGTCGTTCATATATCGCGCTGTAATGGTGTTCACTAGAGAAAACCAAGACTCGAAGACACTTACTCGCAACGCCTGGATCGTAAAACCCGCCGAACAGAACACGTAATGCTTCCACAAAGCCATTCTAGGTAACGCTCGCTGAAGAGAGGGCAATAGAAGAAAGATACAACAAGGCGAACCTATGTCCTGAACGTGCCGACGGACGAACTTTGTTTCAATTCGATCCCAAGAACGCGTTGTAATGTCGAAGCACCAAAAGTCACGATAATGGTGAAACGTGTTCTGATACAAGGACGAGAATTCACCCCCTGGATTCTGATGAGGTTGCACGTAGCCAACGAGTGCGCGGATGTCGGCACACCGAAAAGAAAGAGTTTGCCACCTCCCGCAGGAGAAGCAACGACAGCATGGGAAGATCTTGGACCTGGACACGTCGGGGAGACAAACTTCCGCCATTCATCCTGCAATTATTATTCGACAGACTCCCTAGCTTTGAACTCTGTTTACGCACCTTCTCGGGACAGTATCGAAACACGTCATTGTAGAAATACTGGGTAGCAACATTGAGGTCTTTACGCAGATTCAAAGAGAAGAGGACTCACGGCTTTCCCATCTTGACTGAAAAACTCGCCTCCGATGCACCAGAGATAGTCTCCACTGGGACACGCCGTGAGAGTCGCACTGGCTCTCCGACTCGGCGGACCCTCGACAAGCTCTTCGGTTACAGCGTGTGCCTCTTCCCACTCTCGGCGGATCTACTAGGGGTGTCTTGTTAACGTTAACTCAGCTAGGCGGCATAAATGAGGAATGTTCTGATACATTCTCGAGGATCGCCTCAAGGTCCTGATCGTCGTCCAACTCGTCCTTTCCCTTTCCCAGTTTCTTCTTCTCTTTCCGCTCTGTTTTTTGTGCGGCTTTGGCCTTCTTGGCAGCTTTCGCCGCCGCCTTTGATACCGGTGCATTCGATGGCTTTTTCTTTCCCATGAAAAAAAATCTTGTCGTAAAAGGTTTATTATGGATAAAAGCCGACCAGTGCCCCTCAGCTCATGCGGTAAACGGCGGGCCGGAGTCCGGAGATCGAAAATCATTGAACCTCGTAACTGGCCTCATAACTGGCCTTTACTACAACTTTTTTTCAGAGATTTTCTTGTTACGTCATCCAGGGTCGTGTATACTAGAAAAGCTTCACCAATACCTCGAGGAAGTCAGAAGAAAACACAGTTTTGAGGTGATTATGTAAGGTTCACAAACCCGAGGCTTGCTGCGAGGGCATAAACGGGCGGTAATTGTGCCAGGCTATAGCTACTGTACTAGTAGTATTGACTGGCTAGTCACAAATATAGTATGGTACTCTTGCAGTCATGGGATTCCTCTCACACATTGATCTTGCGGCGCCGCCGGCATCTTCCCATATGATGATGTGGGCTGGTAACTGAAATTCCGGATGAGGCGGTCTGATAGCGGGTGTTTCCTGGAACCGGATGCTTCTATGGGTAATCAAGTGCCTTAAGATTCAACAACAACGCAGGCTATTTATTTTCTCCGGTGTATGAGTGGCAAAAGAACTCCAAGCAGCGCCGCCACTTCAAAGTTCAATTTCAACTTGAACAACCAGCCTCACTACTGAATTCTGTCACCACTGCACCAGGTTCGGCGTAGTTCAGAAGATCTACTAGTAGGAGCCTGGGAGTCCAAAGTCTGACCCCACAAGTCTACAAGGTGATATCAACGAGTTCGCTCCTGGCCTGCGCGATTCTACGGAGTTGCAAAGTATTCACCACGTGGACACGTAAACCCCAGCTCCCAGACCGTTCATCAACTAAGCACTGGACCTGTGATAGTAAAAATCCATGTCGTCAATGCTCGCGCGATTATCCACGGGCCACTGTGGATACCATTATGTTCCTCGTCGACTGTGTAGTCGTGTAGCCAAAGTGGTTGACAGAGGGCCGCATTTTTCTGATTAACTCGGAATTACTCTTGATATGGTAATTTTTTTTTTCTTGAATTCATTGATGTGCGCATCGGCAGCCTGCTACAGGCACGATGCCAGCTTGGTGAAACTGCTCTACCTATTACTAGTACTACACCATTGTGGTTCTTATCTGATAGTAGTCATTCTGAAACCGCTCCAGGGCCGACGTGTCAACCTGATTGCGATCATATGGCACGGATACTCGTTCCCCTTCGACCGGGTTCACATACTTCCGTGACAGTAGTGGCGTAGAGCTAGCTATCATGCTTTCTTCCGGGTCACGGGAAGGCTCGCAAGCCGCTACGCTTGCTTCTGTACTTGTATGGTGTGGGAATGGCGTGGGTACAGTATGGCTGCGTATTGCTAATGCGTCCCGGTCGAGAAGCTCTTCATCGTACAGTAATTCAATTGTTGACAACACCATGCACATGCGCTCGCTCGGGCTACTTCCTTTACGCTGTGTCTTACGATAACCCCATTTTGTCATGCGGCACCGTCAATGAAACTCCGGCTTCTTCATGTACGTACAATTCGCAATATTCCTAAGAGGCACGGAAGCCCGTGCGTTGAACGGTGAGCGATCACAGGTCGCACGGGGCAGCGTATCCGTTGTTTGGCATCACTGTCGATAATGTCAGGAACGTCAGCTAGGTATATTTGGTAATAGCATATCTCAATCGTATCGATAAGCGCAGGTCGTAAGGCACGTCCAATTGAAAGCGTTACGGTACGACTCGGATCACGGCCTCTGCCAACAACATTAGATCCGCGGTTCTCGCGCGATGTACTGCTTTAACGACGTCGAGTCCCGACCAAGAAGCCAGCACAGGGTATTGATACTACCGGTCAGACCACTGGAATGAAATTTTCTTCATATGAGTATGATGCTCAATCGAGAGAAGAATTCCGACGTACTGCTCTTCGTAATATGAGATCATGCGTGCTAATGCGTCGCATCCATAGGCATCTTTCAAACGTCCGAGTCCTGAATGTACCGGAGGACGTTCGAGTCCCAGATACACTTGAGGACGTCCAAGTCCGGATTGCATTTGAGGACGTCCGAATCCGGAATGAATTTGGGGACGTTCAAATCCCGACTGTATCTGAGGACGTTCGAACACTGGATACACTTGACGCTGGATAGCAGTGTCGCGATCCACACGCTCGATAGTGATCGGCATACCCGCGTATTCTGAGAGCCATTGGGTGATATCTCTGTATGATGCTATGTCACCGACGAGTTCGTATCGAGTTCGAGCATGCTTAGATGGACGAGCACGCAATATTGCAACTGCGACCGCTGCGAGGTCTATAAGGTCAAGAAAACCGTGGGTGACGAGTGGGGAGAATGAGACTTGAAGATAGCCATCCTGCAAGACGGTTTTCACTGGTATGTCCTGCATGAGGTGTGCGGGCTGATAACCCCCTCCTCTCGTCAGCTCAGCGAAAGCTGTAACATGAGGAAGCTACTTGCCTGAAGTATGGTATAGTTCAGGCCGGATTCGAATATGTATTCCTCTACCCTGAACAGAGCACAACGTCAGTCAACAGAGAGATGTAGCCTTCGTACAACATACGCACTCCAGTTTAGAGCGATGGTGGGGCAGGCGAGAAATATACGGATGGAGTATACTACAATAGACCAACTTCTCTACGTCCATCGCACACGCCGCGTCGACGATATTTTTGCCCATCTGGGACTCGTTTGCGCGAAGTGGCCCATTGTAGAACACTACCCGCGCTCCACAGAGGGCTTTTCGGAGGGACGATGGGTCAAGGAGATCTGCAACCGCGGTGGAGACATTTGGATGGGTCATGAAGTCTGCCCGAAGCTGCGTTCTGGAATCATCAGTATGCGCTACCAGGCGGATGGATGGAGGCCGAGGAAATGAAAGCAAGGCTTTAATGACAAAGGTGTTGGTGCGGGAGGTAGCCGGGATAATTACGATGGTCATTTCTTGCTATGAGGGTACCAGAGGCGCTGACCACGGCACATAGTTTATAAGGCGGGCGGCCGGGTACGGGTGGGTTTTGCAGAGGGCTGCGGCTGAGACAAAGGAAATGACATGAACCGATTCCGTGAGCCCATGGGAGTCTTCCTTCATTTCGAAAACCTTGACAGGATGGAAGCATTACTATGCTCAGCATGCCGATATGGATGACTTACCAGAGTTAGCAGAATTACCAACAATGGAAAGAAGTGCGGCGCTAAGGATTCGGGTCAGTCGTCTAGCCGTGTGTAGGGGCGTCTGCGTGTTCCTTACACACTCCAAAGAGGTCATTTGTAGTAACGACGTTCGGGAGCGGGTCATTATATTAAGCTTCACGTGGAGCCCTTCAAATAAGCTCCGGCGAGGGTCTGCATCAGCACGGATCAAGTTCATTGCCCTGTGGGAATTAAGTCAGGACTGCCGGACTCTAAGAGCTTTAAGCGGGGCCTGAAGGGGAGCACGTGTTCTTCTGCAGAAAAAGATGTAGTCACAAGGTATGGTTACAATCGGCGCGATCCGGTCACTCACTGGCCCAAAAGTTCAACTTCGTGATGCCGCGAAGTTTTAAAGGGTTACCGTGGTAAAATATGCCGGGTTTAGCAATCGGGATTCTCCTGGGTAGCAGCCACTCGATCAAGCGCGCGACTATTGATAGGGAAGAGTCCTAAGGGAGTAACGCAACGGATACTCGGGGAGAACCAGACTTAAATCTTTCTGGGCCCCATGTCACAGAAGGCATCTTGACGGATCAGCAGTCGAAGGTTTGGTCGACCGGTATCTGACATAGATAGTCTCGATATCTTACTCCAGCACTCCAACTTGTAGTGTTTCCCTATTCTTGGAAAACCTGTGTACATGGAATCCCTCAGGCCACAGACCTAATTGTCATCTCACGTCTTCTTCGGCAAGTGAGGAAAAAGTCCACGTGTAATCACATCACATGGTGATGGCGTGCCACAGCGTGCGTTACGTTGACTTCTGCACCATTGGCAACAGCGTTGGTGCGATTCCAATAGGTACCAAGACGAATATGGGTCGACAGCTCGGGTGACGGGGAATTTAAAGAACACGGGCGACGCCAACCACGACAATGCCGTGCATGACCCAAGAAAAGAAGTTCTCGAAAAACGAGTCAACTCGCGAGAAGACTCACTTTAAGGAGTTCAACCACTTCCTTGAGAACAATCGACGACACAGGAATCGGTTTGTGCGTGCCTTTTTGCAAATAAGAGGGGGAGGTCCACCCGCATGCGTGTAACCCTGAACTTTTGAAAAGCGCGATGGCACAACCACACACGACGGTTTAACCCATTTAGGGATCATGCATCATGGCGAGAGTAAGATAACTTTGCGTGGCGATCTTGTTGCATAACACTAGCGTCGGCGTTGCTTAACAGCTCTTGATCAACGGAGGGTTGTGGGAACTCCGGAACTCCTTTGAAGTGAGAAGTCGTTGGTCTTTCCAAGACTATAGTCTAGCTTGAATGGAAGGGGTCCACCTGATTAAGGCATGGCTGAACGAACAGGGGTACAGCATAGCCCTGAGAACCCGGGACCGGTGAGCGGCAACTACCGAGAATGCCCCTGACCATATGGTACATGTTTCAATGTCAGAACCATCATCATATGGGCTGGAAAGGCCCTTCAAGTTCACAAGATGATATGTTATTCTTTGATGCTCTGATGGGGGCGCATCACATAGAGTCGGCTGCGCGAAGTGGATGCTTGTGGGCCGGATAGTGCCAAAAGCGCAGTAAAGCATGGCATCATCAGTAGCATGACCATGACCATTCAATCGCGATTGACCGTTTTTCTGCATCACAAGAATTCAAGTTTTTGGGCTTGTCTCTACCAGGAAACGGTGGCCCTGAAAAAGAGTGAAGATGATCCTCTTTGATCTGGATGTGGTCAGTGTACCCCTTGTTTGCCATATTGCATAATCATGCTTCCGCATTCGATGTCCGGGTGTGGTCAGAGAGAAGGAGAACTGACAAAACGCCGAGGGGGGTCCCAGTGCATCTTGGGGTCATACAGTAGTAAAATTGAACGACCTGGGCCTGAAATCGAGGATGTCTAGATCCTCGATGGCAACTCGAGAGCGCCCGCAGAGGCACCCCTGGATGTGTAAACAAGCTCCTTACTGGACTTGGACATGCAGGTCCCTGAGCAGTTGTGTTTGATAAGGCCAGAAATGGACAAGCGTGGGTGGCTTAGAATGCATCCTCTGTTATCAGGGTCGAGAAGATAATGTGTCATAGTGCATGGCCATGAAATTCTGAGACAAAGACACAAAATTCATACTATATCTTTGCCCAACCATCTGGGTTTCCGAGTACGGGTACTATTTTCATCTCAAAGTCGTGAACAAAGCCCTTTCTACATTCAGAAACCCGACGTCTTGGATCACTTGACAGCTTGAAAACTTCGACGACGGACTCAACATAGGCAAGGGTGTCTTGATTGAGGAGTCCATACCGAAGTTAGACTTAGACTGGGGTCTGCGAGTAACTTTCGGAATGGGAACATTTTGCGATGTCCAACTTATGCGAACCGAATTACATATCCGTTTCCAACAAATAAACGAGCAAGGAGATGCTATGCAGCCAGACATGTACTACTCATCATCAGGGGTCCATGACAAAAGGGTTGGAATAAAGAGGGCGAAAGGTAAGGGGCACCGGCATCCCTTGAGCTGCCTCAGGAAATTGACAAGTGGGCAAGAATTGGCGAGATCTTTGGGTCCGACTGGAGGATCGACCTGGACTGAAGTGATCGCACAGTGGCATCGTTCGAAGTCCGACGAACGTATCATGTGCTGGTGGGTGCTAACAACAACTCCTGACAAAAGAAGGGAGAACACAACGAAATCAGCTGGTCACATCTGAATTTTGCGAATCTTAGACGTCCAGAAATTACGCGTTGAGATCAAGGAATCAAAGAAAGCAGGGCTTTGAAGGGCTGGAAAGAGCCAAGACCTGGTGGAGCACGGTCATCCAGTCGAGCGTTGGCTTATATCATGTCGCCTCGTCAATCGGACATTGTGCTGTCGAAGATCTCGTCAGAACGTTCCAAAGGCCAGAGAAACAACAATCAATCTCACCTTCTACCTGACAGCGACGACGCGCACACCTCTACAGGAACATAGTGCTAGGTTGGGATTCCATCGCAAAACGGAAGCGAGGACGGACATCCCGCTCAAAACCGAAATGAGTCCGTATGTTCGTGAACTTCGTGTGCCTCGGAGCCGTGACGGGACTTAAACCCGGTACTGCGATGGACCTTGTTCCCCCGACGCATCCTAGAGATCCGCGCATGTATAAACCGAGGGAAAACAACTTGAACGGGGAGGAAGATACGGTGAGCAACTTGGTACGAGAGACGATCGTTTCGACGGACTGTACGGCGATCGGGTCCTGTGCTAGTGAGAGAACGTACAACTTGAACTAACAGATGCTCCGTAAGTCTGCGTGTCAGCACTGGCAGATGCTGACGCTGGGAGACCCTTGCTTGTGTGGGAAAAAAGCCTTGGTGGTTTGCTTTGCCGCTCGCCCCACACTCACAGTAACCCACTTACCTACCCGGACCTTCTATACTTGTACTTAAATCTACGTTTCAAAAGCTACGAATACCCCCAAGTTCCCAAATTCGTATGCCGAATTCAGTCGTGTCCGATGTCCCCCGCTGCTAATCATACCATAGCCCAGTCATTAATAGAATCAACATTCCGGAATCAGCTGCATGAGTCGTGTCCAGGTCACTGGTACGTGTCTTTATCGTCCTGCTTTTGCTCTGCTAATTACTAAAACTTTCCCCTTCCAGTCCTTAGGGCGCACAACCCCCCGCCTCAAGTCCTTCCTTGGAAAAAATAGGTGATTCTATGCGACGGTAACTTACGGAGAGAGAACATTGCGAACACGATCTGTACGGAGCGTGGCCCAAGCGTGGAATGGAACGAGAGACTCTATACATTGTGCGTCGTGTCGTGTCCTTATTCCTTACAGCTAAGTTCCTGCAGTGTGGCCAACCACTTTCCCGTATTACGGTATCTCTCTACGCGGAAATAACTGGGAGAGACATCCTTGTTGGAAGATAGGAGATATCCTGTGAACCCCGACGCGTCTAAGTCTAAATTCTTGCCCACGCGTCCGGCTCAGTGCCCGACTTGATCTTGCTTTCAGCAGAACTGATGAAAGTCTAGACAGCCAACAGGCCACCCACACTCTTTGTAACGGTCATTGTGTCAGCGAATGCGAGTTCCTCACTGACCGCGGCAGTAACGACTGAACCATGGCACAGATGACCCTGTCGTTGAAGGAAGTGCTGCTGCTGCGCATCCCACTGTCCAATCTAGCATGATGCCATGCAACCCCTGACCCGCTTCTGCCTCTCTATCTCCTATATCCCGGGCAGATCTTTCCATTGAAGTCGTACCCGTGTGGGACCAGTGGCGGATAGCCACGCGGCGATGTCCAATAGTCTCAATCGCGCTGAGGAAGCTTTTGGTACGATGAAAACTTGGAAGGGTGCAGTTGCTGTTATTAAGCAGGTGATGGACCATGTCAGTCCGATTGTAGACGTATGCCTAACATCGTTTTCCCCTACGCTAACTTCCGCCCTTCAGCTGTTCCCCCCTGCAAAGTCAGCGTGGATGCTACTCTCAAAAATTCCTGAGGTGCGGATCCTTGTGTCATCGGAGGATATGGAATATTCACTCGTTTATTCACAGGCGCTACTAGTCTGACTCACATTCCTAGCTCTTGTTTCCACCATGTATCCACCTACGCAGCTTGAATGACTACATTGATTTGATTCCTGTACTATACATTGAGCTACTATACTGAGCTACCCACGCAGTCACGTTTTGAAATGTGTTCGAGGACTGCCATGGAAATTTCTGCAATCCACCTTCGCTTGCCTGTCCCTTTTCTATGTTAAAAACTCCTGCGAGTCTCAGGATCTCATGCCTCGTCATGGTACAGCCTTGTTCATGGTCGCTTCAAGTATGCCTTCCTTTATCAACTTTCATGCCTCCCCTTGCATCTCTTTTCTCCACATTCTCTTTCCAATCTCACCTGTGAACTTTAAGAAGTACATTTCTTAGAGTTTCCACACATCAACAATCAAATCCATTGTACGTTCGTCATAGTCATCGTCGTCGTTGTCGTTGTCGTTGTCGTCGTCGTTTTCACCACTGTCGTCATTGTCGTCGTCAATTTGTTTGTACTGAAAGCGAAGGTTCTCATCAGAACGCATGTAAAAGATCAGGCAAACAACGGGGCATCTGACCTCGTATCGGATACCGACGACGTGTTCATCATCTGCTAAAATGTCGTCATAGCCTTCCTTGGGTTGGTTTATTGGAATCGTGTGGCAATATGGGAGCGAGGACGGGACATCCCGCTTAAAGTAACCATCAGCCTTGAGGTCCGTTACCTCCACCATCGGGTTCGGCACCCCCGGCTTAATGGTGGCCTGGTCTTCTCTCCTCGATGCCAAAGCACTGCGGACGTGTGCGTCGTTGAAGTCGAAGACTTCCAACCCCTTGGTAATCCAGCGTGTCCCAGAGATTGCATGCACTCCTCGAGCATCCTCATCGAGCGAAAACATGCGGAAGGAGGACTCTTTCCAATCCCCCTGAGAGGCAAGTAGCTCGGAACGAGGGATGATTATTCTAACCACGCGGTCGCGCTGTCCTGGCTCTGCAAGTGGGCAGGAATAATAGAGCGTGAGAGAGAGAATGGACGACTTGAGACTAGTCCGAAACGATGAACGGGGTGTGTCGTAAATGGACAGTTCCGGCCATACCATCGGTCGGGAGGCTACGGGAATGGAAGGGTAGTCTCCACTCCATTGTGCGTTCTTAAGTTGGCAAACATTAGTCGTCACAAGAGGGACCTTGAACACCCTAGAGCGCTCCGTCCAAACCGCTCCGTTGACCTTTCGAAGAATTTTACGAGTCTCGATAGTTCTATCTCGCAAATTGACATGGGCAACTGTGTTGTCGTCGAGAAAGCAGAAAGAGGGTGCATATGTTTGGGCTGGGCTGTTCATGACCTATGTAGAGAACTGTTGTTAGAAAAGCAGAAACAAGAACAAATCCGTGACAACTTAGTTACTGACACAAAATCCACGCTCCATCTTCCAATCAACGAGTGTGAACGAGTCAGTTTCACCGGGTGAAGTACCACAGGTCATGACGGCAACAAACTCCCGCGCAAGCTTCAAGTCGACACCTTTCCATGACTGTGACCTATTCCAATTACTGATCAAGCATCGGGGGGTCCAAATGTCAGATAATTTAAAGATAGGGTCAAAATCCTCGAAAATACGTGTTATATTGATAGGAGAGAAGCTCAATTGTAGGCCTATCGCTCCATTCACCCTGATGTGCTTCAGAGGGGGCCATGAGTAGGATCACTGTGGAGATCGACTCACCTGCACAACGCTACCATAAAGTTTTGCTCGATAGAAAATTCGAATGCAATGACATCACCTCGAGGAAAGTGAAAGTCATCAACTCGAAATCCCTCATTTGGAGATCGAAGGTTCATCATGGAATAGCCCGGAGTGTCGTCATCTTCTGGTTTCTCTTGATAACAAGGGACAACAAGATAACCATCACGGAGCATACACGTCCTTCTCATGACCGGTAGGTCCTTGTGTTCGAATCTTCCACCCGAGGGAGCCATTGTATCTAGGTTCTTCCACGATGCCTCCCATCGACGTAATCCCTCTAAGCGATCGGTAATGGGGAGGGAGGTAGGGAGGTCATCATCCACGACACAAGCGCAGTGCCGGGAAACGATGTATTGTAGTTTTGGCGTGTCAAGTACCTCGGTTTCTAAGCGACGGCAGGTCCTGGAACAAGCTATAATATCCTGGGGTTGTAGGAGGTATAAAATCTCGACAAGAATCTCTGTAGAGAGGGTGAACAATTTTGACGACATGGCGTCGAAGGACAAACCTGAGGGCCAGGGGCTCGGAAATGATTAGTAATGCCTGGTGTAGGTGGCTAGGAGGAAAGGGATCTTTTACAATCAACATGTGGCACCTGGCTCGATACTGAAACAACTGAAAGTGACGTTATAATAATGTAGTTAAACTATGGCCCGCGTGCAAGTTCATGATTCAACATTCCCTACTGGGCCTATTCAGAGCCTGGTACACGACGTTTAAGACCGTCCATGGAATCGAGTGAGAGCATGGAGGATGATCCTTAAGGAATACGCGAGCGAACATATGCGAGTGATGCGATCCTAACATTTTCCGAGCACGAGCCACACTGTGCTATGCTGAGAATAGGGGCTCAAATGGTTAGTGCGGACCCCGGTTCTCGGTGACCAAATTGCAACGGTAGCCGCCGGGTAGCGATTGTGCTTAGTAACGATGACACGATGCGTCCCCCACCAGAGAGTAGAAGGAGTCAGAAGTACATCTCGATCCCCATCCTAATATTTGCTCACACACCTGAAGTTCAAAACCGGCGAGTAGTAGGGCAAATCCGTGTTCAAGTCGGTGACTCATGTGGCGAATGCAAGAGGACTCGGACTCACAAACAATACGGCCTCTTCCCTTGATAACTATCGCTTTTTCAATAGCATTGGTGTGTATCAGCTATTTGTTTTTCTATTTTCTTGCGTCTCACGGTCCACCCCGGACAAACCGGTGATACCTGATTGGCTAGCCACGCTACCCACAACCACGCCACTACTAACTACTAGGCTACTCACCTCGCTGTACCCAGGGCCTTCTTAACTTCATTTCAATCTATGCTTGAATACCCCCACCCAAATGGTCCCAGACTCGTATGCCAAATTCACTCACGTCCGATGTTCCCCTCTGCTAACTATTACCACAGCCCCCGTCGTGAACAATGTGGAATCGGATGCATAAGTGATGTCCAGGTCACTGGTACGCAGCTTTATCATTCTACGCTACTACATACTAAATTTATTCCCTTGCCAGTCCTCAGGGCGCACAACCTTCCCTGTTTCAAGACTTTCCTCAGGAAGGAACGACGATTCTATGCTGCTGTGACCTACGGAGAGAGAACTTGGCGAACACAATCCGTGCAGAGCATGGCGCAATGTGTGGAATGGAACGAGAGCTCCGATACATTGTGGGTAACGTCCTGTTTTTATCACCATGTATAACTAAGTCTCCTCCAGTGCAGTACCACCACTCTCCCGTATATCAGTATCTCTCTATGCTGAAAAGACTCGGATCACACGGGAAGACATCCTTGTTGGACGACAGGATATAACCTGTGAATCTTGTCGTGGTTCGTTTAATTGTTCTTACTCTTACGTCTAGCTGAGTGCCGTACTTGTAGAACTTAATATTACTCTCGACAGGACGTACGAACATTCTAGACATTCAGCAGAGTCGGTCACACTCTCGTTAACGATCACTATGTCAATAAATATAAATGCGAGTTCCTCCCTGATCGCAGCAGTCAACGTGCCGGACCCTACTGCTTCTGACCTAGACTACCCTGCCGCTGAATCAAGCGCTACACATTTTACTGCCCAATCCAACAGTGAAAACGTGCAATCTATGGTCGTTGGCGTCCCTCTATCCCCGACAGGTGCCCTTCCTATTGAGGTTGATACCCCTGCCAGGGTGACACCAGTGGCCGACGGCCAGATGCGATGTCGAGTGATCTCGATCGCGCCGAGGAAGCTATGGACACAATGAAAACATGGAGGGAAGTTGTTGATGTTATCGAGCAGGTGATGGATTTTGTCAGTCCAATCGTAGAAGTACGCCTGATACCAGTTTTGCTTATCCTTCGCTAAGCTAAATTTCGCTTCTTCAGGTTTTTCCTTACCAAAGTCTGCGTGGAAACTGCTCTCAAAGATTCCCGAGGTGCGTGTCGTCGGAGAATATGGAACATTCATTCATTTATTTTTCCACTTCGCGTCTAGACTCTGCTACACCAAGTTAACGTGATGACAATGTTCGAAAACTACTTAACGCGATACGGGATGCCTTCGAATTTGCGAAGGAGGCGGATGCTTTGACGAACATGAAGCCAGCTTTGACGCAGGCAAAAGTTCTTATTGAGATGCTAGAGTGTGTCTCCGAATGTGCCAAATTTATCATATCGTATGCGAAAGATGTGCAAGTCGGTACGTCGTCTTGATCCTCTTGTTGGTCCATTTGATCATAGTTATATGAATCGTAGGAACGCGGACTTTGAGGAATGCCTTCGGCGATGCTGATAAAAAAGTCGAACAGTATCGTATCAACCTTGTCCGACTGCGAGATAATTTCCTCGCCCATGCTTCTGTCATCACCGAGCTCGCTGTGCTAGAAGCTGGTGAGTGAAACGGTAATCAAAGAATCACTGGATCGTCAGTTTAATAAGGGCCACACAGAATTGGATGCAAAAATCAGAGAACTGCCTTATAAAGGGGGCTGGGGATTCGACGATGACCAAAATCGCTGTATCCCAGGCACACGCGAACGTTTCTTGGAATTCATTATCGAATGGGTCGAGGATCCGAAATCACAACATGGCCTCGTTCTCCTCGGCCAAGCAGGCACGGGAAAGTCCTCAATTGCGCACGAGGTTGCACGTCGCTTCGAAGACAAGTGTCTTGGCTGTTACTTCACTTTTCTGCGGAATGAAGGATCGAAAGACGATGCTTACAAGCTCTTCACGACACTTGCACGCGATCTCTCTGATCGCTATCCTGCGTTTAAGCTCGCCCTTGGGAAAGTTGTCAAGGACAATTCATCTCTTCGCAGTAGCCGAGGCTATCGTACGCTCTTTGAACGCCTTCTTCTTGAACCGCTCAGGAAACTACCTCGAGCTCTTCCTGGTCCAATTCTCATCATTATTGATGCATTGGATGAGAGTGGGGATGCAACCGGAAAAATTGGACTACATACGTTCCTTGCTCAGCATCTCATCGACCTCCCATCACAGTTCCGCATCCTCCTCACCTCAAGGCCAGAACATGGCATCGAACCTACATTCTCCGATGCGCCATCTATCACCACTCTCTACATGGACGACGACAGACTGGCTTCCAAGACGGAGCAAGACATTTGCATGTATCTTCAAAAGGAGCTCTCTCCGGACGTGTTCAAAGAGCACGGCGTCGAAATAGCAAAGGCAGCAGAGGGCTTGTTTCAGTGGGCAACCGTTGCATCCGGGTTCGTGAATGGAAGCTCTGCTAGCCTTGGCCTTACCGTGACACAGCGCGTACAGCGCCTGTTGGGACACTCTCGCGGTCACGATGGAGAAGGTCTGTTGGACAACCTGTACGAAGAAGTTCTCAAAGAATGCTTCAAATCAGAGAGGGCACGGACCTTGTTCCGTTCCATCATGGGACAGCTTCTTGCTGCGATCGTGCCCCTCTCCATTGATTCCTTGATTGCTTTGCGACGGCATGCACCCTTAGACGACCCCGAGGATTCCCATCCGGCTCTTGTTATTGACATTCTCCGTCACCTCGGCTCACTTCTGAGTAACGCGACATCGCCTGATCAAACGCGACCTATCGTTCCTCTCCATACATCATTCCGCGATTTTCTGACCAACAGGACGAGCAATATGTTTTATGTGGATCTTGGGAATGCTCACCATCAGTTGGCACATTCCTGCGTTGGATTGATGCTCGATAATCTCAAGTTCAATATTTGCCAACTCGAGTCATCATATGTTGTGAATCATGATGTCCCGGACATTGACTCTCGAATCGACAAACACATCCCACTTGCTCTATCGTATGCCTGCGTTTTCTGGGACGTTCATTTAAAGCATGTTGCTTTCGACCGCGACCTGTTTGCAAAACTTCGATCGCTGTTCGAGAGGAAGTTTCTGTTTTGGCTAGAAGTGCTTAGCCTCAAGAGAAGCGTGGGCTTCGCTACACTAGCACTGTCATCTCTATTGAAATGGTTGCAGCTTGAGGTATGTACATCCCATAATTCGATATGAACTGTGGTGACTTTTCTATTGAATTGAAATAGTGTTCCCAACCGGAGGCAAATAATTTGTTGGGATTGGTGAGGGATGCGGTCGCATTTGTGCGGTATTTCGGAACAGCAATGGAAAGGAGTGCTCCGCATATCTACATCTCTGCTCTGCCTTTTGCGCCAAGCTCTTCCCTTGTCCTCAATCAATATCTTTGCCAATTTCCTCGCACATTGACCATGGAACGTGGGCGGTTGCCTCATTGGCCGGCTCTGGAAATGACGATTCAAGCACACGAAACCAAGGTCACCTGTGTTGCGTTTTCGCCGGACGGGCAGCGCATCGCGTCGTCTTCGTGGGATCGCACGATTCGGGTGTGGGATGCCGCAACAGGAGAGATCGTAGCGGACCCATTTATTGGACACACAGATTGGGTCAACTCTGTTGCATTCTCCCCTGATGGGAAACAGATCGCATCGGCCTCAAACGATCACACGATTCGCGTGTGGGATGTCGCAACAGGAGAGGTCGTAGCGAACCCATTTACTGGACACAGAGCTTGGGTCAACTCTGTAGCATTCTCACCTGACGGACAGCGCATCGCTTCGGCCTCGAGCGATCACACGCTTCGCGTGTGGGATGTCGCAGCAGGAGAAGTCGTAGCGGGCCCATTCACTGGACATACAGATTGTGTCAATTGTGTTGCGTTCTCGCCTGACGGGCAGCACCTTGCATCAGCCTCGACAGATCACACGATTCGCGTGTGGGATGCCGAAACAGGAGAAGTCGTAATGGCCCCATTTACTGGGCACACAGAATCAGTCCAGTCTGTTACATTCTCCCCTGATGGGCAGCGCATCGCATCGGCCTCGCTGGATTGCACAATTCGCGTGTGGGATGCCGCAACAGGAAACGTCGTAGCGGGCCCATTCGCCGGACACGCACAAACTGTCTGCTCCGTTGCATTCTCGCCTGATGGACAACGCATTGCATCAGCTTCATTGGATTTCCGACTTTGCTTGTGGGATGTCGCAACAGGAGAGGTCGTGGTGGGCCCATTTACTGGATACTACTATACGATCAACTCTGTTGCATTCTCCCCTGATGGGCAGCGCATTGCATCGGCCTCGTACGATGACAAGATTCTCGTGTGTGATGCTGCTACGAGAGAGGTCGTAGTGGGCCCAGTGCCTCTATACACAGATTGTGTCGACTCCGTTGTGTTCTCACCGGACGGGCAGCGTCTCGCATCATCCTCATCCGATCACATGATTCGTGTGTGGGATGCCGCAATAGGAGAGATCGTAGCGGGCCCGTTATCTGGACACTCACATTCAATCACATCTGTTGTATTCTCCCCTGATGGGCAACGCATCGCATCTGCCTCAGGTGATTGCACGATTTGCGTGTGGGATGCTACAACAGGAGAGGCCGTAGCGGATCCATTCACTGTACAAACAGATTGGGTCAACTTTGTTGCTTTCTCACCTGACGGAATGTGCATTGCGTCTGCCTCGTGGGATCGCACAATTCGTGTGTGGGATGCCACAACAGGAGAGGCAATAGCAGGCCCATTTAGTGGACACACCTCTTCGGTCACATATTTGTCATTCTCGCCTGACGGGCAGCGCATCGCGTCGGCTTCGCAAGATTGCACGGTTCGCATATTAGATGCCACAACGGGAGAGGTCATAGCAGGCCCATTTACTGGACACACAGATTGGGTCAGCTTTGTTGCTTTCTCGCCAGACGGGCGGCGGATCGCATCGGCTTCGCAGGATTGCACGATTCGTATATGGGATACCGCAACAGGAGAGGCCTTAGCAGGCCCATTTATTGGACACACCAGTCTGATATACTCTGTTGTATTCTCGCCTGGCGGATATCGCATCGCATCAGCCTCGAACGATGGGACGATTCGCGTATGGGATGCCATGACTGGGGAAGTTGTAGAAAGCCCATTTACTGGAGACAGTGATTCTATAATGTCCGTCGCATTCTCTCCAGACGGGCAGTACATTGCCTCAGGCTCGTTCCGTGGCGTAACTCGTGTGGAGAGGATCACAACAGAAAATATCCATTTCACGGACCAATCCCATTGGCAGATTACCAGCGATGGTTGGATATGTGGGAAAGACGGAGAACTTCTAATTTGGATACCCCCGTTTCATCGGCAGTGTCTTCATACTCCTAACACTGTCTGGGTTGCAGGCGGACATGAGACGCGGCTCGATCTCTCGAAGTTTGTGCATGGATCAAATTGGACTACAGTACATGATCACAATTTCTCTGAATAGAATCAGTTTGTGCGCTACGTTGTTTTAAGAAATTTAAATCGTCGTCCGGTCATTGCCTCGCTACTAGTAAAGCTGTACCTGTCCAGATAGCGATTGGTCTGCCTCGCCTTCCACCAATTCAAACATTCAAACGAATAGTGGTAGGGAATGTAATAAGAAACAAGATTTGGCATGCGACGTTTGGGAAGGCGATAAACAAGCAATAATAAACTGGAAAATGAAAAAAAAAAAAAGATAAGAAATAGGAAACGAGAGCGATGGCGATGGCGATGACGTGTGGGCGTGATAAATACAAGAAGCCTAGCAACAACTGCCCAACTCATCTCTTTTTTATAGCTACGAACGTCTTCTAGTATCCTCACAGCCACCATTTCTAGTGCCAGTGGCAGCCATTATGGCGGCTTGCTCTCACTACCCTGACTCAGCCTACGCCTCGTCACGGTACGCTCAGAGCGCGCTGTCGCCGGTGCTGGAAACTTAGTGTCGCAAAGTTAGTGTCGCAACCATCGATGTACGCAAAAATAGATTGCCGCTCACTTGCTTCCTCAATTACGTCGTGCGAGTCTTTCTCTACCGTTTTTCTTTCAGTTGTTGTTACTGTCGTTGTTGTGGCGGTGATTATTGTTGTTGGCAGTGGTAGTGGCGGAAGAAGTGGCGGCAGACAGGGCTTCGGTGGCCGATTCGCGGACAATGACTTTGGAGGGACGCACTAGCGGAGCGCGCGGGGACGTTCGCGTCACGGTAGATGTGGAGGGTAAGTGATATTCAGCCGGGAATGTCATCTCCGGATGGTAGCCACCGTGACAGAGAGCGTCGAGGCCCCTTTTGCCCAGTGTTGGCATGACCTAGGTCGGACAGTGTCAGTCAGTTGACACGTGTCAAGGCGGACAAATCGTTCGAGATGTTCGTGACCCGGCCAAGGGTCTATACAAAAAAGGAAAGGGTTTGTAATCTACGGTGACAATGCAACTACCAGTAGAAATCGTGTTGGAGATTGGACATTGACCAGCCCTAAAGTGGCTGCGCACGGACCATCGAGTCACTTCGCGACTGTCATTCTCTTTACTTCTTTTGGTATAGTCGCTCATTGACACAGCCTGACACTTGTCAACTGATCCGTCAGCTCGGTTGACATCAAGAGTTCGTGACATCCATGACACGTTGTCAGGCTGACATGTACAACACTGCTTTTGCCGTGTGACCTTACATAGTCTCTTCCACTTCAACTCCGCCGCCATCTCTAGGGAGTTCGGTCATCCAAGCTGCGATCAATGGCTACTTGCGATGCCGTTGTAGCTGTTGCAGTGTGGAGGCATGGCGGCATGGCAGTCAAGGTTCAAGTGGATGCCATCTCTGGTGCGAAGGAATTTATATTCAGACGCTAGATGTTTTAACTACAGATGGCACTGGCGCCACAGAGAGCATCGAGGGATCACCTTCTGTACCTCGTGACCTCATCCATGTCAATTTCGGCACCATTGTCGGGGAATTCGGCTATCCAAGTCGCAACCAGCAGCTTCTTGGGATACCACCGTTGCTGTTGCGTGTTGCAGGTGGGCGTGGGACCGCCGTAGCGTCGGTGGAAGTGAATGCGATCGCTGGCACGAAGTGATCTACCTATGGACGGTGGAGGGCAAGGTCGGTGCCACGAGTGTTGCTTGTTTGAGTCAAGCAAGAGGCGAATAAAGTGCTGAGCTCCCAAATTCCACAGCGTCGTCAACAAGGATGCGAATATGTGTCGAGAAGGCAATGTACCAGACGTACCAACGTACATGATGCGGTGCGAGCTCCAGGCATGTCGCACAAGGTGATGTGGTAGCCCATCTCAGCTTCGTTCTCGTGTTTAATAAACTGGTTGGTATTCATCAACCTGTAAAAAGTGGCAATCTAGTGCATGCATCAGCACAGATAAAGAAAGGTCAAAATGACGGACCTGGAGAAATGGTGATGCCAAGGGACGAGCTGATCGTACCCCATGTTCCACTTAGTTGACAACTTTGGATGGCTGGCTGAGAAATTGAAGGTGTCACTGCGTGTTCACACCAGAAAGCGCAAGGTGAGGATTGATAGTGGGTTGGGACAGCCGCCATGGATGCGATGTCAACCAAAATCGTGCACCTTGAGCAGGCATCCTGGACTGTTTAATGTACGTAGTGATGCAGAAAGTGCTTCTAGGGCTCTGTACCCTTGTTCCTGGAGGAAGTTGAACGAGACTGACTTGGTACATTTTCGCTAACCTTGCGGCCCGGGGTCCCGGACAAAGGCTTTAACCGGAATAAGTTACACCACCAGGTGCTAACGTGGCTAACTTACCAGCAAGCTTCCAGCCTAGTTCCACGCCGAAAGGCAGCGTCTCCAAAAAAAAAACATGTATAAGTTACACAGAATTTAGAATTGAAATGTTTCCCTCTCCTGCTTTCCCTGAATTCGAATCTACTGAGCCTATTCAGAGGCTGATGCGCGACAGTAAAAAAATTATCTGTGACAACTCGACTCGGAGTTCTGACAGGTGAGCGAGACCACAAGCATCATTCTTGCTAGCCGACACTAGCTGATGTAGCCGGTGCTAGCTGACACTATAGTACAGTAGCCGAGCATTGGCTAGTGTCTAGCATCGGCTAGCAGATACGAGCTTTCCTGATGCTATGAGGTACAGTATACAGTAAAGGATTGACAATAATTTCCGTAGGGATGGCACAAAATGAAGGTTTTTGGATGAGGAGACTCGATGTTGTGCTCAAAGCCCGGCGCTGGCTTACATCGGCGGGCCGCCCCCGCCGACCAGTGGTCAGCGCTCCTGGGCTGGACCGTCATGCTAGTCATAGTTGACAGCGGCAACGGCCATGTGCCGATTAAATGCGAATGCGAATTAGGGCGTGCTAGCCCACCTGGCGATATATAAAACACGTTCAACAACTCTCACACCACTTTTCTAACGGTACTGTACTGTTTCTTTTTCCCTATCCAGCACCGTATCCCCCTCTTTCAACCCTACTCCCTCGTCCCTCCCTTTCCCCTCGCAGTTTCACTCACACTCATAAATGAAGTCCATTCTTTTCTCAGTCCTTTCCGTTTCTTTCTTTGTCACTCTCAAGGGTGTTGCTGGTCAGGGAGGCCATTTTACTGTCAATACGCCGTCAGTTCCAGCTGCCATTTGAAGATTAAAAAATTTCTTGACTTGTTAACCAGATTTGATGTGGTTCAATGCGAGCCGACCCTACTGACCTTTTCGGGGGGAATTGGTTGGTATCTCTCTTCTCTTTCTCGAATTTCTTAGTGACACATGTCTAGGGCCATACTTCTGTGTACTCATGGCCCTCGTTCCTTTCTATGTAAAGCACTGACTTTCTTTTTCTCTCTATCTTTCCCCTCCTTGTAGAGGTTTGTCATTCATGTTTCCTGGTTCCTTCTCTTGCTCATTCGTGGTACTTCTATCTCTAGTCTGATTCCAGGTGATGATTCCGAGTCTTCTGCGCCCGCTATCAAAACCTTCCCCGAAACAAACGCCTCTCCCATCATCTGGACTGCCGATGTTCCCGCCCGTCAGTTTTCTTGGATTCCACTTAACACGTACATTTCGATGGCTGATGTAATTCATATTCCCAGATACACTGCTTGTCTTCCAGTGTCATGATTCAAATGGTGGTGCTGACCAGTCTGCTCCATTTATTGTTCAGGCTCCCAGTGACGGTGCGTATTGGGATCTAGTGATTATGACTGCCTACTCACATTGGTACAGATATTGATGCCTGCGTAGACGCATCAGTGACCATCTGAGGTTCTTCCTAGCTAAGTTATGAGGCAGGGTGAAGTCTTCTTCGAGCAATGGAGCAGCTGCTGCTGCTGACATTTCTTATGGTATGGCGGGTGTTGTCGGAGCACTATGCTTCGCTGGACTTCTTTACCACTTCTTTCTTTTGGTTGTTCAAACTTTTTACTACAGTACTTTTTAGAAATACCTATTCTTTCTCGTGTCTGCCTTTCAGTGAGACATTTTAATACACGATTGAGTTGCGGTAGAATCATTTGATACCACTACATGATTTACCTCTGTCCCGTATGGTGTGAGTGTTGCAGAGGAAACTACAAGCAAGATGAAAGGGGTTAGCACGTTGCGATCATCTGCCAGTATATCATGATAAGTTACACAAATTTTAGAAATGCTTCTCCTGCTTGACTCGGAGTTCTGACACATTTGAGCGAGACATGCACTGGCCACCGACTGGTGGCGCGAACGAAACATGCAACGGTCCTACATCCTCTTGAGTCCGTCACCTGGGACTACTTTGAATGTGTGAGGCAAGTTTGTGCAATCTCAAACCGATCGAATTATATGGAACGGAGAAAAAGGTTGAAATCCCACATAGCACACGATTTCCAGTGGATGATGCTCACTCAAAACTTAATCGCGTGGCGACGACCTGACATGATATCTAAAGAATTGCTCCTGTATCAAACAGACAAAGACCGGGCGAGTCTATGCGTTTCCCATCAGCCATCCCAGTTCTAGCGAGCATGGCTTATTTATCAAAGTTGGGTCTATTTTTTCTCCGCTTCCTCCGAGTCTTCTACGCTCGCTTTGAGCTTCGAAGAGCATATACATTGCTTATAATTCCCACACGTCTACAATCACATCCATCGTAGGTTCGTCCTCCTCGTTGTCAACATCTCTGTGCTGAAAGTTGAAGATATCATGAGAACTAGCGTAAAAAATGGAACAGACAACAGGACATCTTACCTCGTACCAGATACCAACGATGTGCTCATCGTCCGCCAATACCTCGTCATAGATTCTATCGTGCTGATTTTTTGGAATCGTGTGACAATATGGGAGCGAGGATGGGACAGCCTGCTCAGTCATGGTTGACTCAACTACGGGTTTTGGCTCTCACGGTTCCACGATGTTGTGTCCTGCTCGCTTCGATCTCAAAGCCCTCTGGATGCTTGCATTGTTGAAGTTATAGACTTCCAACCTGCCGTTGATACAACGCGTCCCAGAGATTGCGTATTTCTCGTGCACATACTCCAAGTCATCGTTCATGTGATACGACCCAGAGCCGAAGGAGGACACTGTCAAATCCCCCTGAGCAGCAAGCAGCTCCGCACGAGGGATGACCATTCTATCTATACGGTTCTCGGATGATCCAATGCTATAATAATAAAGTATGAGAGAGACAACGGAAGACTGGAGGCTGCTCCGAAACGATCGATGAGATGGATGATGAGAGGACCATTCCGGCCATACTACTGGAGAAGCTATGGGAACGCCTGGGTTGTCTCCACTCCATTTTGCCTCATCTAAATGACGAGTTTCAGCTGTTATCTTGAACGCCCTGGAGCGCTCCAAAGAAACGTTGAGGTCGTCCACTCGATGAATCTTGTGGGTCTCGATAGTTTTATCCTTCAAATTGACAAAGGCAACTGTATCGTGATCGAGAAGGGCAAAAAGTCGCTGCATACGTGCCCGTACGGGTGCTCATAACCTGCGTAGGCAACTGTTATTATGGTTGCGAAAAGCCGATGCAAGATGGTAACGATTTCAATACTCACACGATATATGTTCTTGATCTTCCAATTGACGAGGATGAACGAGTCAGTGTTATCAGAATGAATGCCACAGGCCATGACGGCAACGAACTCCCGCGCAATCTTCAAGTCAACACTGAACCAGAGCCTGAGATCATTATCTGTATACCCGATCGCGAACCGGATAGGCCCAAGTCTAGATATATCACAGTCGAGCACTTCATGGAGAGGCCAGAGGAGCAAATCTTTCCACCGTCCACCCCCCTAACGTAGATCGAAGCCATGAGTAGGATCATGGGAAAAGAAAAACGGCCTCACATTTGCAGCATCGCAACCATATTTTGTTCGATAGAAAACTCAAAAGCAAGGGGGTCACTACCGACATTTGTAGTTTGAAAGCCCCTGTGTGGGGAGCGAAGGTTCATCATGGAATGACCTGGCATTCCTGCATTGTCTTCGAGTGGTCTCTTTATATACCAACACAGAATAAGAAATCCATCACGGAGCATGCTTGTTCTTCTCATAATGGGGAGGTCCTTGAGTTCGAACCTTCCACCCGAGGGTGCCATCGCATCTAGGTTATTCCACGCCGCTTCCTATCTTCGTAATCTCGCAAAGCGATCCGGAATGGTGAGTCCAGGGGGGGAATCATCCTCAAGACCAGCGTCATGCACGTAGAGGATATATTGCAGCAGTGGCGTGTTGAGTACCAGGTTCTGCAAGTGATGGCAGCTTCTGGAACAAGCTATAATATCCTGAGCTTGTAGGAGGTATAAAGTTTTGACAAGAATCTCCGTAGGGAGGGCAAGAAATGACATGGAAGTCGAAGGTTTCTTCAATCCGGAGGCTCGGTGTTGTGAACCCGTGTGGACCCCTGCCGGCTGGCTCGGCCCTTACATCGGCGGGCCGCCGCCGGCGACTGCGCTAGACCAGCACTCTCACCAACGACTAGCCTTGCCGTCTCTAGGGTCTCAACAGCGATCTGGAACTATCGGTATACCACTAGACAGTATATTCCGTGGCGTTGTTTTAGTCACGATCATCCTTGTGCCTTAGGCACTCTCTGGTGTATGTGGCTTCATACCATCATGATACCCATATCCTTCCTTGTCCGGGTTCAGTCGCTGCTACGTGCATTTTGTTTCTTTATTTCTTTCTGACATTAGCTTTCCTTAGTTGTGTTCCTTCACTCTTATACGTTTATCTTAGAGCGCGTGGTGTCACTGGTGTGCCTCTGAGTCATGCCACATCCAGACCTTAGCTCTTCTTTTCCTCTCCTTCAAGTTCGAGAGAGCAAAGGAACCCCATTAAGATCTACGGAGTGAATTTCAATACAGTACTTTCCAACCACCTCTAACTTGAACGTTTCAGTTTTGCTACCTCACGCATGCCTTTTCTACCTCATTACCGAGTCCGACTCACATTCCTAGCTCTTGTTTCCACCATGTGTCCACCTACGTAGCTTGAGTGACTACATTGATTCCTATACTATACATTGAGCTACTATACTGACTCCGAGCTACTTCACGCAGTGACGTTTCGAAATGTATTTGAGGGCCTAGAAATATACTGCGAAGAGCAGCCGCGAAAATTGCTGTGATCCACCTTCGCTTGCCTAACCCTTTTCTCTGTTAAAAACTCCTGCATGTCTCAGGATCTCATGCCTCGTTATGGTACAGCCTTGTTCATGGTCGCTTCGTGTCCGTCTTCCTTTATCAACTTTCATGCTTCCCTGTGAACTTTCAGTACATTTCTTAGAGTTTCCATACATCAACAATCAAATCCATTGTACGTTCATCGTAGTAGTCATCGTCGTTGTCGTCGTTGTCGTCGTCAACTTGTTTGTACTGAAAGTGAAGGTTCTCATCAGAACTCACATAAACTGGCAAACAACGGGGCATCTAACCTTGTACCGGATACCGACGACGTGTTCATCATCTGCTAAAATGTCGTCATAGCCTTCCTTGGGCTGGTTTATTGGAATCGTGTGGAAATATGGGAGCGAGGACGGGACATCCCGCTTAAAGTAACCATCAGCCTTGATGACCGTTACCTCCACCATCGGTTCCGGCTCAATGGTGGCCTGGTCTTCTCGTCTCGATGCCAAAGCACTGCGGACGTGTGCCTCGTTGAAGTCGAAGACTTCCAACCCCTTGGTGATCCAGCGCGTCCCAGAGATTGCATGTACCCCTCGAGCATCCTCACCGAGCGAAAACAAGCGGAAAGAGGACTCTGTCCAATCCCCTTGAGCTTCAAGTAGCTTGGAACGATGGATAATCATCCTCAGTACGCCGTCGCGCTGTCCTGGGTCTGCAATTGGGCAAGAATAATAGAGTGTGAGAGAGAGAATGGACGACTTGAGACTAGTCCGAAACGATGAACGGGATGTGTCGTAAATGGACAGTTCTGGCCATACGATCGGTCTGGAGGCTACGGGAATGGAAGGGTAGTCTCCACTCCATTGTGCGTTCTTGAATTGGCAAAAATTAGTCGTCACAAGAGGGATCTTGAACACCCTAGAGCGCTCCATCCAAATGTCTCCGTCGACCTCTCGAAGAATTTTGTGAGTCTCGATAGTTTCATCTCGTAAATTGACATGGGCCACTGTGTTGTTGTCGAGAAAGCAGAAAGAGGGTGCATATGTTTGGGCAGGGCTGTTCATTACCTATATAGAGAACTCATTAGAAAAGCAGAAACAAGAACAAATCTAGGATGACTTAGTTACTGACACAAAATCCATGCCCGATCTTCCAATCAACGAGTATGAACGAGTCAGTTTCACCGGGTGATGTACCGCAGGTCATGATGGCAACAAACTCCCGCGCAAGCTTCAAGTCGACATCCTTCCATGACTGTGACCTATTCCCATTACCAATCGAGTATTTGGGGGTCCAAATGTCAGATAATTTAAGGATAGGGTCAGATGGCTTGAAGATACGTGTTATATTGATAGGACAGAAATTCAATTCTATGTTCATCTCTCCATTCTCGACCACTCTGATGTGCTTCAGAGGGGGCCATGAGCAGGGTTACTGTGAAGATCGACTCACCTGCATAACGCTACATAAAAGTTTTGCTCGATAGAAAAATCAAATGCAATGACATCAGCTCGAAAGTGATCACGTATAAAACCTCCATTTGGAGAGCGAAGATCCATCATGGAATAGCCCGGAGTGTTGTCATCTTCTGGATTATTTTGATGGCAAGGGACAACAAGATAACCATCACGGAGCATGCTCGTCCTTCTCATGATCGGTAGGTCCTCGTGTTCGAACCTTCCACCCGAGGGAGCCAATGTATCTAGATTCTTCCACGATGCTTCCCATCGACGTAATCTCTCCAAGCGATCAGTAATGGTGAGGGAAGGAGGGAGATCATCGTCCTCGACACAAGCGCAGTGCCGGGAAACAATGTATTGTAGTTTTGGCGTGTCAAGTACCACGGTTTCTAAGCGATGGCAGGTCCTGGAACAAGCTATGATATCCTGGGGTTGCAGGAGGTACAAAATCTCAACAAGAATCTCTGTAGAGAGGGTGAACAATTTTGACGACATGAAGTCGAAGCACAAGCCCGATGAGGCCCGGAAATGATTAATAATGCGGGCCCAGGACTCGGAGATAGGGGCCGTGGCACCTGGCTCGATATCAGCTGAAACAAGAGCCTCCAGAGCGCTGCGGCAACAATAATGTTAGTCACACTATGGCCCGCCGCGTGCGGATTCAGGGCCTTTTGTGCGGAGCCCCACGCGCCACTTGCCCCAGTGCATAGCGTACGGTTCACGGTGATCACCCAACGTGCCTGCAACGCTGGCCGGGTAGTGATGGTGCTTAGTAACGAGTTTATTAATAATTTTCGAGCATGCATTATATTCGGACGGTTTTATCGACTCCCGCGTGGTATTCACCACTGGCACCTTGCATCGTCACTACTACGATCGTTATATATCATAGATCAAGTTGTAGCAAGATAAAAGGGCTCATCTTGACATCCCAAATGGCCACCTCTTCAATCTACTCGCTCTCGTGTGTTCAAACTCATCTGATCCCTTCCCTCATTCCTCACCCTCACGCGCCTTCAATTCCACACTTCCGAGTTCCGGACTTCTTACTTCTTTTCTTCTTCTTTTCTCACCCGTGAGCTCCGCAGCGCATGGCCATTGCTTAGAGTGCCCATACATCAGCAACAAGTGAGTCAATTTCATGATTCAAGTGATTATCAGCAGTTTCAACCCATCTGTCCTGAAAGCAAAAAGTCTCATCAGAACTGACATAAAAGATTGGACATACAATAGGACATCCGACCTTGTACCAGAGCCCGACGATGAACTCATCGTCAGCCAAAATATTGTCATATGTTAACTTGGGCCAATTCACGGGTAACGTGTGGCAACTCGGGAGCGTGGACTCCGTAAGATAAGGATATTCCATTGACTCGGACTCGAATACAGGATATGGCACCCCTCGCCGCTGCCAGTGGAATGTGGCCCTTTCTGCTTGTTGCAATGTCAAAGCCCTTTGGACGCGTGCGTTATTGATATCATAGACTTCCAGCTCTGTGGTGATCAAACGCATCCCAGAGATTGCATATTCGTTCTGATTTCGGTGAAACAGGCGGAAGGAGGACTTGGTCAAATGACACCGATTTCGGTTAGAGCCAGGCCTCAGCAGCTCCGCACGAGGGATGATCATCATGACTATACCGGAATAAAGCGAGAGAGAGACAATAGATGAGTCGAGGCTGCTCAGAAACGGTAGACAGGACGAGTGGTGGTTGAAATGTTCCGGCCATACCACTGGGGAAGTTGTGGAAACAGACGGATGGTCTCCAATCCATTGTGGTCTCTCGAATTTACCAATTGCTGACATGACCTGAGGGATCACGAATACCCCGAAGTGCTCCAGAGAAACTTTGCCATCGTCTGCTCGAAAAATCTTGTGAGTCTCAATAACGTTTTCGTCGTCATTGACACGGGCGACTGTGTTGTAGTCAAGGAAGCAGAATGTGCCTGCGTACATAGAGGGACGGCGGCTCATAAACTACGTGAACGGTTGTTATTATTGTTGTGATGCAAGTTCTGTACTCACACGATATATGTTCTTGACCTTCCAATCGACGAGGACAAACCAGTCCGATTTAGTGGTACCATATAATGTTGCAGGGGCGTGGACAGCAACAAATTCCCGTGCGATCTTCAACTCGACGTCCCTTCCCCATAATATTCTATTGGGCCGCCCGAATGTGAACTGGATATGCCCAAGTCTAGATATATCACAGTTGAATTCCACGTGGATAGGTAAGAGGCTCAGGTTTAGTATATGATCTGACTCTGGCGTGATTCAGAAAAGCAGTGAAGGTCACTGCGGAAAATGACTCACGTTCAACTTCAACATTGCAACCATGTTTTGCTCGATAGAAACATCGAATGCCACGAGGTCACCATCAACGCGAGTAGTTCTAAAACCGCTGTCTGGGGAGCGGAGGTCCATCATGGCAAAACCTGCACATTTTGATTTACAATAATGACCTCTACCAATTCCTCCGAGTCCACGTTTTTTATAAGGGACAATGAGAAAACCATCACGAAGCATGCTTGCACTGCTTGTGGCTTGTAGATCATTGAATTCGAACCTTCCAACCGAGGGAGCCATCCCATCAAGGTTATTCCATGCCGCTTCCCATCTCCGCAATCTTGCATAGCGATCAGGAATGGCGAGGCCAGGGCGGAGATCATCCTCAAGACCAGCGCAGTTCATGTAGATGATGTATTGTAGTATTGGCGTGTTGACTACGATGCTTTGCAAGTGATGGCAGGTTCCGGAAAAAGCTACGATATCCCGTGCTTTTAGGAGGCATAAAATCTTGATAAGAATCTCCGTAGGAAAGGTGAACAAAGACATAAACTAGTCACGGTAGGACAGATAGGGGGCATGGGCAACAAGTAATCGCCATCATGATCACTGAAGTGAGGTGAGTCATGTGACGGTGACGGACCTCTTAAGGTACCAAAACTGGGTCCTATGGAAGCGCTAGCATTCGTGGACTCGGAGGTGCAGTGAAGCAGTTCCTCTGAAACTTTAACGCTTACAAATTGAACGTTCTTTGCAGGTAGTGTGGACATAAAACCAATAACGCGTGCAAATGGAGCGTTCTCCAATGCAAACAAAGTGGTGCGTGCTTACACCGTCAATGCGTCAATTCATTCCCTCAAGCTCAAATGATAATTCAAATTGGCAAGTCGAGTTCCTACGGTAAGCCTATTTGTGTGTGTTTTTATTCAACGTGGAAGTCAAGTGGGTGCAGTTGATGTGATCAAGGCCACCGACACTTGAGAGATATCCAAATCTCAAGAAGAATGAACACCGCACTGGTGAGCTTTGATTGTTCGCGATTTTTGGCGGCGGGTGGAGTCCGCGCATCGCAAACATGAGAAGTGCTGATACGTGGCGCAAAAGTTATATATTCAGGCTGTACACGAACGACTTGGGCCAGAATTCGCCCCAACACATCACCATCAACACGACCGACCGATATCGTGACTGTAACTGTAAGTTTCTTTATGATGATGGTGCATGATGGTGATGACGATGTCTCAATAAGGATTACGGAGACGTCCCCATCAGATGCTAAAAAAAATGAGGCTACCAACCGTCCATCTGGAAACACTACTGGTAACTGTAAGGGCCACCGCCGCCACCACCACCACCATCAGCGTTTCGTTGATCAATGTGAATTTGTTTCGAGGAAACGCAGGGCTGCGTGCGTGTGCACGCACGTCGGGGAGCGCCGGCCGGTCGTGGTCTCAGGGCAACATCTGAGGGTCGGTCATCCGGGTGGATGTTCAAGGGAGCGGGGGGGGCACCACAATCGTCATCTTGGACTAGCCTTTCTATTTTTATTTTTGGCTGCGTCAACGCCGAAGAAACCCCCTGGGAGAGAGAGAGAAGAGAGAAATTTTAAAAAAAAGGAGGGCTTGCGGGCAGGGGGGTTGTTTCTATGGGGTTTGTATCAGCTTAAACCAGGGTCACTTTTACCAACAACTTCTTCATCCAGTACTCTACCGTTTATCGTTTTATCTATTTGCGGCGTTTCTGAGGTTCTGGACCACCCCCACGCCTCAATCTTTCAGGCCCCTCATCATCATGATTAGATACACATACAGTACAATTTCCGTTTCTTCCGGATGCGGGGGTCCGCTTCCGAAGCAGCTATTTTTTCGTACATCTCTTTCGTCATACAGAGATGTTGATGACAGCTGTGGCCAGAAAGACCCTGATACGGACCAATCATGAAGAAACGTGTAGTGCAACGCCTCATTACGGAATAACCACATTTTTTCCAGGAAGAAAGGAAATGATGGGAGGAAGGGACGCGAACATGATGAGATCTGACTTAATCACTCTCAAAAGAAGTGCATGGTGAAACAAATCAAGGGAGATGGGACAAAGTGACTCGAATGGTTGAGGCATTTTGAAAGGGCGTTGAGTCACAATTATTTAGAAGCCGGCCCGTGTTCGGACCGGTTGCAACTGCCGCTGGAAAATGGTCTCGTGAGCACCTGGGCGCCCTAAATCCGATCAGCAGATCACTCCAATTGACATCCCGTCGGAGATATCGACTAGTTGAGCAGAAGCCGGAAAGACAAATAGTGCAAGCGGAGAAAGAAATTATTATAGGACCCATCTAGTACGCTAAACATATTATGCATTTTAAACAAATATAACAATTCGTCAAGAGAGAAAGTTAAGTTTCTCTTGAGCGCTCTGGTTTCATCAAGACGTAGGACGTCATGGGAATATTTTGGGATTTATCGGGTAAAGGAGCGGAGTGGATGGAAAGGAACAATCTATGCAGGTACGAAGAAAAACGAAGAAACACATATGGAAAAAGGTGAGAATGGAAGAAGGTTTTGTCGAAGTCCAAAGTAATCATCTCATATAAAAAAGGCAGCGCCGGCGCGTAGATGTAGAATGAAGAAACTTCAAAGGCTGCTTCTCCTCCGATGCCTCCTTGGGGTGGATGATGCTTCAACTTGGGAGAGGGCCCGGAAGAGGAAGAGCCCCAAGGACCAAAGCTTGTAAACAGCGCTTAAGGAGGGGTTGCGCCCGTTTTGTAGGCGTTACCTGCGCAAAAACCACAACAATAACAAATAATGGTCAGCACATCATGTTTATACGGCAGAACAAAAAGGCATGAGGTGTACGCACTGGGGACTGCACATGTATCTGGTGGGGCCCGCCACTAACGGCGGGTGGTACGATGACGTATGTTGGACCCCCACGCGGTCCATCGTACGTATGATAGAGTACGTTTTGCGACTGCGGAGGCCCGGGAAGCGTTCGTGAACGGCGCGGCGCTGGATGAAGGTAGGAAATTGGCTGTGGTACTGGGAGGGGGGCCGGTGGTGGGGGAAGACCCATCGCATACGAGTATGTGCGTGAGTGAAGGGGTGGGGGAACCGAGTAAAATCTCGAAGGCTGGGGCCTCGAATTGGAGTATGAGTGAGAGCGTGGTCGCGAAGGCTCTTGATGGTAGTGATAGTTCCCGCGAGACTGGGAGCGGGAGAGGGAGTTAGATCGTGACTGGGATTGTGAGTGGGATTGGGAGTGGGAGTGCTGGTGGGCATAAGGAGGGCGAGAGCGGTATTGTTGCTGATCAGATGAATGGCGAGAGGATGGATTCGGTGTCTGCATGCTCTGTGAGACTCCGTCGATCCAGTTCGAGATACGGCTCTGGGTAGCTATGTACCGCTCATAGGCTTCGGGGGAGTAGTCGTATTCAGTCATGGTTGGAAGTGGAGAGGGAGAGGGGATTGTTGTTAGTCAAGAGAAGAGGGGGCTAACTCTTAGCCCGGTATTTGAATGATGATATATATCAGGTGGTACAGATGCTTGCCCAGGTGAGAGTGTGTGGCGGTGCGAGATGAGGTGGTCGGGAATCGGACCCAGCCGGGTGTATCGGGGGAGAGGCGGTGGGCGGGGACGGGGACGGGGACGGGAGGAAAGGGAGTGATGAGATGGATGTCAACAGGGGAATGGAATGTGTAAGGCTGAGGTCGGGTTGGACTGGTTTTGCCCGTTTTCAATGGCAACGCCTCTTTAGCCAACTAGACCAATACGAAAAAAGAAAGAAAGAAAGAAAAAAAAAAATTCTTTGGTGGGGTTCCAATTGGCCAAATTAGGCACAACGGCCCTCATTACGTATTCTTCGGCTCGCCCACTCGGCGGCACAGCCTTGCCCTTGAACAGATTTAGAGCGCGGTGGCCTCTCCCCTCCCCATGCTGTACTCTTCCGCAGCCAAACTGTGACTAAGAATTTATTCCCACTCGAAATCTACTCTCCTACACGCCTCCTACTGGCGTACTGTGCTCCACTAGTTGACACCGTACCTGGGCTCTCTTTCAGCCAGAGTGCGCCTTCCTTGACGCCCCGTTTACGCCCTTGTAGGTAATCTCCGGCCTAATCTCCCGAGATGAACGCCTCACTCGAATCATTGCATACCCCCCCTCCGTCGAGGGTGAAGATCCTATTGGGGACCTTCCCCTCTTTCAAGCTTTCAAAAAGAACCAGCTAGCCTTTTAGCAATTACTCGGGGTGCACGTTCAAAAATCGACCTGGTCGAGACATCTGATCTATCCCGATAGGGCATTGTCTAGGCCATCCACAGCATCAATCCCTCACCTTTAGACTCCACCCACTAGATTTTGAGCTCAACGCCCCCAGATCGGTAGTGACCGGGTGAACAATAGAGGAGAGACTTTCCAGAACGCCCTCTCCTGGTTAATTTACTACCAGGTGCTGTAGGCTATGCAGGCGTCTGCCTATACGGCGATATGGCGGACGATCTCCCGCAGTACCTAATTACTACCTAAGGGATAGTCACATATACGTATATACTTGTACATGTGCTCGCACCTTGCACTGGCATACTACCTCGCGGCGCAGTGAAGCTCCGTCCGAGCGTGGGAAGTGTGTCCCTTGCTGACCATACACAGATAAAAACGGGGGGGCGAGGTTGGACTCCACACGTATCGTGGCTCAGGGCGTGCCTAGAACTAAACTTCCATTTTATATTTGGATGATCACTTCGATCTTCTGTGAGAGCAGCAGGTGGCAATGGGTCTGTGGGTAGCGCGGCTGAGGGTTACCAGTTTGGGGCACTGCTCATGGCGGCGTGAGTACGCCAATACGGTTTAAGACGCTCTTTGATCAGCCACACGCTGTTAACGTGTCCCTCCAATTTATGAAGTCCGCATGTAAGCGGAGGTGCACAAGTGCACACCCCCCGCACGTGTTTTAGCGCCAAGTCGTGACTTGAGGTGCTGAAGCACTTTGAGAGTGTCCTCGATGAATGCGAATCCTCTGGGGAAGAGGCGGCAAAAAGGTAGAAGCGAGGCTCAGCACAGCCACGACTGCACTACTCAAACAGAGATATTGGTGGAGACACGCCGTAAAGTGCCAGCTGTATATGTTGCTTCTACGATACACCGAGTCTTCCGTCGTGTCCAGGACCGTACAAGTGATAATTAGAGACGGGTTTCAGGCTTGACTTGGGGAAAAGTAGGAGAGCTAGTGCAAAAGGGAGAAAGAAAGAGGAACCAAGCCTCAAAGCCAAGTTACTTGCTTTTCTCAGGCTTTCAGCGTTTCGGCACAGGCTGAAACCATTTTCTCACGACCCCGGCCCTTGGGCTTGCACAGCATGAGATGATATATGCAAAATAGTATATAAAGTCCTCTTGCCCTCGTGAGATTCGTTTTCATTAAAAAAGACGCATCCTCACAGTAAAAAAAATGACACAACTCACTCAAATCCCATATACACTAATCCAACTAATCGCTCGCCATACCGTGACACCTCCTACGGACCCCTTCGACCAGATCAAACGTTTTTTTCGATCCAAAAACCTTCAAACCAGATCGCCATCCATACGATTACGATTATCCGTCATCACCACTGCCGTTGGCATGATGAGCCCGTCGCTGTATGCCCTCCCTCGGGGTATTTCAAGTCCAAAGCGTCGGGACCTGCGTGCATTTCCCGCCAAAATCCAGAGTTTGTCCTCCACCTCCGAGTCGGACCTCGACCGAAACGTCGGTGCCGGTGCCAGGAGCGAATTGTGGCGCCCGGCGCATGCATCTCGATATACATATACGTTTCCTGTGGTGCCTTTACGCGAATGTGGTAGGCAATTGGATGGCTCGAGGGAGTAATGGGGGCATTATCGTACTATATATCTTTTGGAGACGACGTATGTCTGGCTCCATTATCATTCGGAGAAAGGGGGGTATTGACTCGCTGGTGCCCGAGCGGGCCTCAAAGTCTCGCCTGATAGCGTCGCGAATACACCACTGCTTTTTTTTCCGAAAAAGTAGGAGCGCGAACAGATATATTGCCAATTCTTTTAATTATACGGCATCATGATCACGCGAGTGTCTAGTCGCACGACTCGGACAAGTTGCACGACAGCGATAAAAGAAGAATCCATAAGCAAAAGTCGGTCCATGAGATCCGCGGTCCATAACTTATCTACGAAAGTCGGTCCCGTAATGGTTGCTAATGGTGACCAAGCTTGAATCTCGTTGTTGTTTTTACCCTTCTGGTGAGGGTGATTCAGGGAGGTACGTCGTAGGATGTTAATATTCTTGACTCACCAATATGGGACAACATCTAAGACGTCAGCTTACTCATATGGCAGCTGAGATCCAAGATAGCTCCAAGATCCGCTGAACAACCACAATAACCACAATCTCCCCAAGAGTGATTCTTCACATCAGAAATCTCTCTAGCCAATGGCACAGGAACAATAACTCGGAGGGGAGGCTTACTGGGGAACTGATATGACTGCCGTCGTGTAATCCTCTATCACAAAGACGGAAGCGATCGACTGGCCATCCGACCATAGGTAGACCCTAATCTTCAATTATCCCCTAGATGTTGATGGAAAAGAACGTCAGATCGAGCGATAGCAGTGACTGGGCGTGGGTGCTAGGCATTCCGATGAGGAAGGTAGCGAACAGGAGGGGGAACCCACCTGCCGACCTTGGAATATCTCCCATGCACGCTCCCAATACCGCAGCACTTCGAGGCGGCGGTTCTCAGGCGTGTCCATCAACGGATCATCACGACGCAAGTGTTCGAAACATATGGAAGAGTACGGAACCCCCAATTAGGTTCGAGAACCCTTTATACGTTGGTCATCAGCACCGCATGTCTTGACATACGATAGTAGAACTATCTCAAGAGGCAACTGGAGGGAAACTTCTGCAGAAGTAACGACATGGGCGTCGCCAGTCGACGCAAGGCGAGGCGCCCATAACGAAAATGCTTTATCGATCAGTAAGCGCCAAGTGAGCAACCCTTGGGCACTATATATGTATACGCATGAGGACGGGTGGGAAGTGCGCGGCGGGTTTGGAGTACGGTCAGGTGTCTGGTATAGGCGCCTGTCATGAGTCTACCACGTGTAAGATAAGCGAAAGGAGCTTGCAATCGAGCGTGATTGGCATGTTATCGCGTACACTTCGAGAAGGCTAGCGGTAGAATCGGGGGTTACCAATGGACAGGGGTGGAAGATATTGCAACCAAATTCAATGCACAGGTGTGTAAATGATAGCCGGGCTGGTCGAACTTCACCTGAGGCAAGGATGGCATCTCCGTTATGAACTCAGTACACAGTAAGTTATCATTAGATGGTCTAAGGCAGGCCGTTTCAGATGCGATCCGAGGATACACCACGAGTCGTCCACCCACATTCAAAATGGAATGCTTGGGAGAAGGTTAGTACAAGTATACACGGCGTTCGCCTTTGATCGTAAGCCTGCAGTCTGAAAAGATGCGAAATGCTAGTTATAGCTCAGTATAAGGTAAGGGTATATTGTGGAACTAGACATGTCCCCAGGGAGGTCACCTTGGACGAGGAGAAGGCTAGTAGGCTGTTGCGTAATGAGCAGGTCACAGTTAGGGGATGAACGAAGCTACAGCAAGGCGAGGTTTGAGGACTATGTGAGCCAAGCAGGGCTGCGATCGAGAGAATGATCCAGAGACCAAGTGGGTTAGCTTGTCGACCCGATGGACCCTTGGGTATTGCTGTTGAAGGCGGCAGTCCGGAGAAGACGGTACCTGACCTGAACGGATCTATGGAAGAAACCAAGCTGCAGTTCGAAAGGGTTGTAGCGGGTTCCGACTCGGAATCAACTTCCATTATAACTTTGCTTCGACCGGAATATAGGGATCGGAAAACCTTAAGCTTAGCTAGGCATTCAAGACGGCAGCCATACCGATTCTGGAGTAGCTGTATGGACCCCTGTCCTCCCCTGCCAAGGTCAAGAAAAAGAAATTGTGAACCAGAGCTTCGGGTATCCTGATCACGTGTACAGGCACCAGTCACGGTACCGTGGCAATTGAATCATCGGCGGGGTCGAGATCTTCTTGCCCACACATTCTCGTTCTTGCTAACTCACTATGGTATCAATGGTCTTGCTGCGCACTATACAGTCTATGATGCTCACCGTATCCACGTGGTATATCCGGATGTTCCAAGCGAGCTTATTCTGATACACCACGTTGGCGAATATGGAATCTTCTACCGTCGGCGACAGTGCCAACTGGAGTAGTGCCGCAAATATCAGGCACTGGGATCTAGGAGTGTAATAGGCGGAAACCACGAAGACGGAAACAGATATCCAGGCGGTCCCGGTCGCATGGTAAGGCGAACAATGCCCAGTTCATGCCCGAAAGTGTTGGCAAACCCAACTTCCTACGTTATCACCCCTTTTGCCCCTTTCGTGCAGGACATACGGCAGTTGGTGCCTGCTTGCATTTCCGCATTTGTATCAGCTATAGGTTCTAACCTTTTCATAGCTTCCTTAAAGCAGGTGAGATTGCATGGTTTCTAGCTATATTACTGATAATGTCCTTCCAGTGGCCGCCGTAGAATGACTATCCTTGGTATGGCATGCTTCCGTGTATCTGAAAATGCATGTGGCAGCGCCCGTCGAACTCCCTGGCCTTTATATACCCTCGTAGACATCTCATCCCCCAGAACACCTTGCCATGCCTACCTCAGCAAATGGTCGTTCCGAGCTACCACCCCTTCCCACAATAAAGTCTAGGCGGATTCTGCAGCGGATATTCACGCACCGAAGCCTATCCAAGCGTCCAAGCGAGCATTTGAAGATTCACCGAATGACCCAAGTCCCGATAATGAACAGTAAGTTCGCCATCCTCCCCTTGCGAAGGTTACTGAGGCCCTTCGAAGACTTGTGAACTTAGGGGATCAAGTTTTCGGTCTAATCGTAACCGATCTTATTCGAGCCCTCTTTCCAAATTTATGTGTTGGTCCCTCATCTGTCAGTCAGATCAGCCTTACTCTCATTTTTCTCTGATTCCTGGATTCAATCCTTTAGAAACTGAGAGACCGCCTCAAGTATCATGTCACGCTAGCGAATATGTATTGTTATACTTCTTCGGTCGAGCCCTATTCTATAACTGACCTCCGCCTTCAGTTCAGTCTTATATGGGCTACCTCAACGTCTCCTGGTTCAAACCTCTCAGATTGACGAGGTCAGGAGATCGCCCCACGCGCAAGGTGTGTGCCATCGTCTGGCAGTACTGCATGTCATCTTCTGACTCATCGCCCTTCCAAAGCTGAGGTCTTCAAGGTATCGTTTATAACATTGAGATAGAGAAAGGTTCTCTGAAATTTGTCGGACAGGCATATGTGGGTGGGTTATACAAAGAGCAGGGTATGGAGATCGTCAACAGTTGGCTTTTCTCGCTCTTCAAGCTATTCATTCATCAAGAATACGACCACATACGCAGCGAGCACCTCATCCCGACTTAGTAAACTTCGTGTCTGCAGCACTTCCCATCGCGTTGATGATGCGGATCTAACCTGAAGGCCCTAGGCAGGGATCGGGAAAGTGTGACTGAAGCCCGCGCGATCAACTGTCATGCCTATCATTCTTTCTCCATCTGACTTCTAATCCTCTCATCTTCTATATTCGTTCAAGCTTGATCTCTGCCGAGCAGGGAAAGACCATTCATCTTCTACAAAGAAATCCCAGTAGTCATTGTTGAATCTAGTATGGTTTATCTTCATTTGCACGACTGTGATTCTACGCTAGTGAGAAAATCGTTTTAAGATTATGGGACAGGGTCACGAGCGGCGTTGTGAAGAGCCTAAAGACAAAAGTAAGGTTCAACCATGACAAAGAGGGACAGCGCCATGGGCATGGGCACAAGAAACTCTTAAGTTGTTGGTCAACCCTTGCCAGATTCAACCTGATAGGAACTTTCTACTTAGCGGCTTCGTGAGCGCCCTCAGCTCATCTTATGAAAAGAGGAAAGAAACTTCAAAGCGCCAGCATGTCAGCATCAGAAGATTGATTTCTATGGATCTGGCGCCACAAGAGTGTAAAACACGGAAAGACATGTGTCCAAGTTGGGAATTGTTGTGCCTACCTGTCACCTTTGACTTACAAGCCTGACTCAGACAAGTTAGTATGACGGACCTAAAGGGCGATAAAAGCTTGGAACTATCATCAAGATTATATATGAGAGCAGAATTCGAGGCGCAGCCCATCCCACCATCCCAACTCGCGTTCTTCGAGCGTTGCAGTGAACGAAACGAGTGTGTCAGCGCAAGGAAAGCACGTTTGAAAATGCCGCCGAATGGCGGCTGTCAAAAGTCTCACGATGCACAGCGATAAACCACGATCACGCGGTGGAAGCAATACAACTTGAATGACACCTGCATTCCGGCATAGACCCAGCAAGTTTCAGGAGCACCTAAAGTAGAGCCTGAAGTAGCAACAAATATCCGACAATATGCCGTGAAAGGCCTTCCATAAAACCAATCAGCTATGCTCACCGAAATCCCCTGAATGGGGCGCTGGCAGCGATCATTCTTTACCAAGAAATTGACCGCCACACTAACCGAAAGATATTGACAGGAGTGCTGAGAAGGGAGAGAATGTCGCCAATCCGATGTTTAGCTTGACGGTTAGTTTGGTTTTTTCAATGATCATGTCGTACTAACGTCTGAGCGGCTTATTCAATCCAAGCGTGCTCAGGCAGTGCATGCCGTTAAGCTTATCCGGTGTCACCTCCGGACACCTACAATGGTAAGTTACACAATGTTACTATATGTTGAATATAAAATCGAGCGGCCCGGTGACGGGTTCAGTTCGATTCGCTCTCACGAATAAACTCTCGTGGTCCAGGCTCTCAGGCTCCTTCTCTCATTTTCCCATCTCAGGTTAAACAACCTTAGGTCAGGGTCGATGCCGTGGTTGCTGTCATCCATCAATGAATTCTGTACTTGTACAGGCACAAGAGGACATATGGAGCACAGGAAACAGACACTCAAAGTACCGGGAATTTCGGGCCGTCCCTGCACGTCAAAGAGGCTGCGACTAGTTACAGGTCGGTCCTCTACCTGCCGCCATTCAACTCGGGTCAATATTATTATATTATAATCCGCAGCGGATCTGGAAATGCGTACATGCGGATGTGCTGTTTAGGTCACCTGGGGTGAGCAAACTCGAGCATGGAAAATGTCAGAAGTACTTAAGTATACACGGGTCTACTGTGACTATAATCCATATAATCACATATTGATCCAACAGAAATTCTTCAGGGGTTCGTGATCAGGTGTCCATACAATAGTCTCGACTCGATTTCTGAACCCGGACAACTCGAGCGCACCATTTGCTGGACGTCCCCGTCCTAAGCTCGTTTGGGAAGCTCGAGACCATGAGACCACACTCTATGCCGGAACCGTCGTGAGCGAGGTACAAATTACTGCTCATGACCTAGATAGGACGACACCAAATGAAAACGTGCTGTCCAATGAGGTGGTGACCACCCCAAAAACTGCGGTGGGATCACACTCGCAAGAAAGGGGCTAAAATGTGAGCAAAGGACTTCATTTAGAAACATCAGGCCGTCAAGGGAATCCCAAAAATGCTAGGAACATCGGGTTGCTCGGGCTAAGGATTCCCGCGCCCAACCCGGTCCGTTCTCTGATACCTGCGACAACCTGCGATAACAACACCTGGTCGTCATGCAGCTGTCCAGCAGCGCCAGCCCAACAATGCATACCGAACTGTCACAGCCTTTGGAGTCAGCCTACGAATTCCTTTTGATATGACACTAAGCCGTTCCTGCCAGAGGGTAGGAATTCAGCAACACATGGTACCTAGCAGGAACAATATCCACGTAACTTGTGTTCGACATTTGTGAGATGACTCGTGGTCCCCCTCGCTTGAGCTAACCCTGGATGGCATGGTTTCTGAATGCCGGAAACACGAGGTAGGTCCATCTCCATAGGCCTCTAAACCCTCCTGGCCCTGCTACTCACCCCTTCCTCGCCTTTTCTTACGTGCACAGATGTCCGAGTCTCCCTCCCTTCTCGACCCTGGGGCTGCATTTACCACGCTGTCGCTGCCGACACTCCCGACGATAAAGTCGAGACAAATTCGGGCGCAGGTCTTCGCACACAACAGCCTGGCTACAGGTCACAGGGATAAATTCCAGGCCTCCCCAAGCGACCTGGGCTCCCACAATGAGAGGTGAGCTCGTCGTCCTCCTGTTTCTGATATTCAGCTTAAATTCTGGTAAGATTAGGGCAAATCGGAGACCAAGTGATCGGTCTGGCCGTCACTGATTTGATTCAAGAACTTTATCCGAGCTTGCGGGTTGGCCCGTCCTCGGTGCGCCGATGCGTCGTCATATCCCTAGGGTCTAGTCAATCACTGTGACTCTCCAGAAAGCGAGGGACCGCATCAAGTGCAAGAACGTACTCGCAGAAATGTAATATGGCCTCATTATCGTGCGATCAGATATACCTGACTTCCTGCATTTAGTTCTGTGTTGTACGGGCTACATGAAAAAATAAATGTTCCAGGAGATCAAGCTCACCACCTCAAGGCTTTGCCGAGTGTGCGAAGTACGTCTACTGTCCGTGAGCTTGCGCGGACATTTTGACCCATCGTCACCCCCACAGTGTTTGTTTTCAAGGTACCAGCATTCTTCTACTAGCGCGGTGACGCTCCTCTGAAGATTTCCATAGGCCTTCGTAGGCGGGCTGTACAAGGACCAGGGTCTCGAGGTCGTCCACGAGTGGCTCACCCTTCTCTTCAGGCCCTATGTGAAAGCTGCTTATGGCGCCGTGCGAGAACAATATCTCCTCCCGCCGGTGACCGAAGGCACCACACAATCCGCAGAGCTGACTGCCGATCATCCTCCGCTACCGTCGCCGCATAGCGCACATACTTTACCGAGCGGTCCGGAAAAAGACCGCGGTCAGCCAAGCCGGTCTGCAGAAGCGCAAGCGAATCGGTCCCAGAATGAATCCGGGCAGGAGAGTGGCGGTGGTGGAGCTCGCTCCGAGGCGGTCGGACAGTCTGACGATAGCCATTTGAGACGACTAGCCAGTCCGACAAGAGGCGGACGCCGCGACGAAGGTAAGCAGGGCCCGGGGCATCTTCATCGGCAGGGGTATTGACTCTTTGTATTCAATCATTGACCCGCAGCTGGTACTTCGTTGCGACGACGCTCGTCAACAGAGCCAGAGGTGACCCAGAGCGCGAAGCGAGCGAGGGTCGGGTAAGTTGAAACGAATAATAGATGTTTTATACCACTAACCCGTCTACGCCCTTCGGCTAGGCTTCTTCCAGTTGAACGCAGGAAGCACAGGAGGAGAACTCAGCGAGGAGAGCGCGAAGAGGAATACTGTAAGGAATAAGGACGTTCAACGAAACGGGAAGCTTTGTTGTATCTTCAAGTGTGTATGACTCGGAGCTGGCTCTGTCAACTATATATTTCAAAAACAAAGTTTGCCCCTGCATTCACCTAGCGAGGTTGTAGCGTCTAGCTTCTTGAGGATTGAGGACGCGTAATCCTTACAGTTGTAGGTATGAAGAATTCCGAGCCCAAGTACTACAGCACCATGGCATGAGAAGTGACTGACGCCGACGTCGGAAATTACATCTGTTATTGTCTTGACGTACAGGCGTCTTTCCAAGCGCCTTCCTGCAGGCTCGTATCATAGTCGTTAATGTATTCGGATCTCGTGGCTGCAGTCCGGGCAAGCTTCCCTGTCAGGTGTTGCTACTAGTACTAGTACTAGTACTAGGTATGTTACCTTCACTCTTCCCCCTCACTGACTTTTCTGTAGTGTTTTTTAATTTCCTCGCTCCCCGTTTGTCCCCATTATCCCCTTTGATAGGCGTCGCTTCATTCCTCGGCACCGAGGGTAGCCGCGAACACCGCGGCGCGTCAACGTCCTTCAATTTGCGCTGGCGCCACATTTACGGCTCCTGATACCAGCGACCGGCGCTGCAACACCCACCATCGCCAATCGATGCCTCCCCCTCTACTGCCAGTGCCACTTGCATCCACGGTCTCAGGGTTCGCGTCCCCCCTCCCGCCCCATAGCCAGTAGCTCGGAATTCCTCTTCGAGTCACCCCCTGCGGTCACTGATGTCTACGACCATGACTCAGACGCCCCAGATACCTCACCGATGGTGCAGAGCAACGCTATGGCGTCTGCAACTACATGCCTCTTCTGCAGTGCAGTTGCTACGGCTACGGCTGTAGGCTACGATTTTGACACCCGCCTCGCCTCACTTCCGCGTCCCACGGACGGACCGATTTCAACTATGCGTCTATGGACTATTCAACGCGCGTCCACACCGCACACGCGGCCCCCAAAGTCTACTTCCAACATTTTGCCTTCGAAAGGGGGCAGCTACAGTTCGTGGTGGTCGAGTTGTACGAGGATATCTGGATCGACACGGAGCGGCAGCTGGTCAATTTCGAAAATTTAGCGGCGTGTTCAAGGAGTTTACGGTTAGCGTGTCCAAGACGTACGTTGACCCTACCGATGCGGAGTACCCTGTTTTGCTGTAACTCCCTTCTTTTCGCAGTCGTTCCACCCGCCGACGTCTATTCGCGACTTTCATTCCCATTACTCAAACGAGTATCACTATCCCACCCATCTCGAACAATGGAAGTGGGATACCTGGGAAGAAGAAAGCAGGGCGCGGCAGCAGGACCAGATCGCTCACGCACCCGCCAGTCATCCCGCTATGCTTCCAGAGTCCGAACTGCACCCTGTCGTGGATGCTCCTGCCGAGACCCAAGACATTCCACCCATCCGATGAGCCAGTTTAGGACTTCCAGGCTCAACAGATGACCGAAACGTCGTGATCGCCTGAAAGCGTAGAAGGCTCCTTCTGACACAGTACGGACATTGCTTGGACTGAACCCTCGTCGTATGCCCAGCTTGCACCAATTAGTCCTGATTCTTCCACCATCACTACCTTTGCCTCTTCTCTCCCGCCCTCAGAATGAGGCCGACACGGACTGAAGCTCAGCAGCGATTGGGCTCCCTCCCGGAGGTGACTGCGCCGCGCAAACAGCGACCCACCCTCGACCTCAAATGTCTCAAATACCCCGACGGCACTTGTGCCTCACGAGCGAGCGCGAGCGCGGCAGCTGGAGACTGTACAGACTACCGCACCCTCGGTCCCGACCTCGCATCACGCCATGATGGATCCTCCGCCAGTGTCTGGTCAAGCTACTACCACAACCACGACTCGGACGTTCTGGCCGAGGTCCCCCGATGCTCTATCTCACGCCAGCACATCATCATGACTCGTACCACTATCGTGGCCGCGCTCGCGTACCCTGCATGCGCGTCATGCTGTAGTTCGAATGCGGACTCGGAGATGGGGAGAGGCACAGGATGATGAAAATGGAAGTGCTGCTGCTGATGCCTGGGTGGATACAGATACAGAAACGACGGGGGTGGTGACGACGGGCTGTTCAGATCGACGCGGATTGAGTCGCGTGCGCACCCGAGGTGCTTCTTCTCCTTCACTCCCCTCGGGCAGTTTTTTTCTAACACGTATTTTCGGGGTCTCTGAAAGACCGAACATGGCCGTGCACTAGCTTACTTGTAATCTTTCAACACAAAAAGCCTTGATAAAAGTCGCCTCGATTCCAATGACCTCCCTCATCTCCCAACCCTTTCAAGTTCTTCATTACTTCCTGTTGGAACATAGTGGCGCTTTGCCAGTGGGACGAGATGTTGGATGACGAGGGCTGAGAGCATTGACCGCAAGGGCAGAAGAGCCCGAGGAAGGCGCCATCGATCGTCACCGGCCCGGCGCCCTGAGGGCAACCCGAACTGGGTCACGGACGCCCAGGCCGTTTTACGACACCTACTTCATCCTTCTCATTGACTGATACTCTTTTTAGATAGTGTTACTAAATTTGAGGCCCCCCCTCGAGTTTCATGAGGGTGCAGTCTCACCTGCAGATCGAGCGCGCCGCGCGCTCGTCGTCTCATCTCGTTCATACCTTATTTTACACGTTTTGACTCAATATTGCAATCGGTAGCTATACGAATACTTACTATGGACGAACACTTAAATGCTTCGACTAAACTAACAGTAAGGGCATCAGTTTTTTCCCACTTCGTCTCTCTTTGCGCGCGTCCCCGTTTCGTAATCTAGGTATGTATACCTTCTATCGTCGTCATTCTAACTCTTATGATATATTTGCGTAGCCAAGCCGCTGGCACACGTTCCTTCAAGCACACGGCCCACGGTGACACACCCGACAGGCTGACCCTCGCCCAAACATCTAATCACTTTAGCACTCCTTTGACCATAATGTTGTTCTTCATATTCTTGACTGCTCTACTTGTTCCCCTCGCTTCGTTGGCTGTGCCGATCAAGGTGCTGACTGACGGAAACTCGAACCACCCGGATCATATTAAGGTACGGTCGTGCAGGTCCAGCCTCGACCTTTATTTTATCTGAGCTGCTCGACAGAACACCAAGGACGCCCGATTCGTTTGGTTTGTAGACCCGAATATGCTTACCGTCCCCCCGCCAACCGATCCAGCCCCTCCGCTAGACCCCGGGGAGGGTAAAAAACATTGGTGGGATTGGTTCCGTCCTGGAGGCTAGTTTTGCGACTCCCTAGACACGGGAGGCGCCCGAGGACAGTACAACAAATTGGGAGTGGCGATTGCTACTGTTGCTCCCATCCCCTGATACCCCCTAAGTCCCAGGTTGGATTTGGATGTTCTGTTAATTTGTCTAGAAATGTAAAACATGGCCTAGTTATAGTAACATGTTTGCTTTCTGGCGGCTGTTGTTCCATTGAAATAAAGCCAGAGTAGGCAAGTTGGTACTGTGACAATGCGACGAATTGATGCCAAGGTCGGTTCGGATAAGTAAGCCACTGGTACGTTCAGCTAAAGGGGCAGCCCCTCATTGCGATGTCGGACTTACTCAGCTAGTTGTATTGATTCCCCAAAGTGCCAGTGTCCCTTCAAGCCCTTCTGATCTCCATCACTGGCACTCAACCCAGTAGCTTGTAGCTATGGTCTCCTCTCCGCCAAGCTGTCAACTGGTCAACTTGTGACTCGATGCGAAAGTGAGCCACAACGCCTCGAGATGGAGCCCCGATCGCAGTTTCAGCGCATTTTGAGAACATCTCTTTTAGTCCATGTCATGGCCTAGTAATCGAGGCTTCAGTGCAGTGCCGTCTCCGCAGTGGCGGATCACTGGCGGCATTTCCTTGTTTTTCTAAAGAATCCTCTTGGCCGTGAACGGTATACACCTCGCTTCCGGGGTTGGATATCACCGGACCGGCTGATGTTGGACTTTTACACCCAAAAAGGTATCTCAATCACCCACTTCAAAGTCATCTGACCTTTTTCCGAACTTCAGCACTGCGGACTCGGTCAGCTCGCGGAGGCCGTGATGGTGACGGGTAGTAGTAATTTCTCCCAAAAGTTTTCAACAGTCCTGGATCCAGGTCATTGCGGCGCTCATATACTTTCCCTGCATCTGTTTTTCATCTCGAAATTTGATCAATCAGAGTCACAGGAAGGGCGTAGATGGGTGAAGGGCGAGGCTTGCCCAGTTGCAATCAAGTTCGCAGAGTATTTTCGCTATCACGACTTGACTCCATCGCATGCGAGGGCGTCATCTCAATTGACCTGTCAATAGAGAACTGGCGATACCGGGAACACTTTGATCGCCCTTGAACTGCCTGTTTCACGAAGCCAAGACAGCCAAAACCTCCTCCTTCACCATGTCGGTCTGTCGCAGAATCTGTGGCGAGACTCCGCAATGTGACCACTAATTGCGGGTCAGCAAAAGAGCCTGTGAGGGTATCTCGTACTAGTAGAGGTATACTCTGGAATTTATGGCCAGCATTCTCAACAGGGGCATTGGAGTTCCAATTCATCTAAAGCTGTTCAATGATAGACGTGAATTTAGTACACCAATAGCATTTACTGGCTGAATTTTAGCCGAGAAATGAACGATTTATTGATAAACACATTTACGAAGTACTAAGTTAGAGACAAATAACTTAAGAAAAAGAATGGTGAAACCGGAGAAAGTAATGGTGTTCGCTAGCTGGATTTTAGCCGAGGGAATGTCTAGCGAGCATGTGGCGTGTTATTGCGTATTATTGCGCGCTATTGTTTGTTAACATGTCTTAGGCGATCGCTAGCATCGTATACTTCAATTATTGTTACGCTACTCAAGATTAGCAAGTGGGGGTTTTCCTGATGACATGGCTCGTCAGTTGTGGCTTGAGACGCACACACCGGAACTTGACTGGCTCCAGGTATGAAAACTTTCTCGGCAAGATGCTTTGCAGAAGCCCCCGGGGGAGGGCGTGACAAGACCTCCGGAAGACCTATTTTCATGCTACATTGGGGATAGAGTAACTGAATAGTCGAGAATGGGCCCTACGCCGCGGCTTCGTCTTCTTCAACCGTTCGTCCTACCTCACAGCGGACCGATCAAACTTCACCGGAACAACGCTGATGCCTCACCCAGAGAAGCTCCCCATATACCTTTGGTGTCCCTTTACATAATGACCACCTGAACCGTTTTTAAAATGACACAGCGACACCACTCCTGGTGTTGTCCTTTCACGAACTCTCGTATGATGTCCACCCCATTCCATGCCTTCCGCCGGTCAGCGACTCAGTGGGTGCTCCAGCAGTTGGTGCTGGAGATCCAAAGATGAAATGGACGTTGGCATCTCCGTGAAAGAGACTGATGCCCAGATGCATTCAGATTCGTCCTCAGATACCAACCCTGGAGAGCTCACATTCGAAGAAGGTACGATGTCGAAACGTTGTGTCTTCGGGAACATGTTTTGACGTTTTATACTAGACACGGCAGGTGGAATGGGTCGCCATCTAGGTGTCTTCACCTGCACAATGCTCAAGTATTGTCCATTCTCCAGCGTTTTTGCTGGCACACTTTTCACATTGTGTCAGTGTTGGTTATATCATTGGGACAGGAATATTTTCCACTCCATCATCTATCCTTGGATCAGTCAGATCCGTCGGTGCATCCCTGATGCTTTGGGTTCTTGGCTTTGCACTCTCATTCTGTGGGCTATTTATCTGGCTAGAGTTTGGCACCATGTTTCCGCGCTCCGGTGGTGAGAAAGTGTACCTCGAAGCTGTATACCGCGACCTAAGTACCTTGCAACTGTAATCTTTGCCGCAAATGCGATTATCCTTAATTTTTCATCCGGCAACTGTATTGTGAGTTCTTTACCAAACCCACGCTACATTTACCCATGATCTGTTCAGGTTTTCGCTGAAAAGTATGCCTTTCATGGCCGTTCCCATGTACTACATTTGATGACCCCAATAAGTATACTCGTAGCCGGGGGACACGATGCGGATCTCTGGGCGGTTCGCGGAATAGCAATCGGAGGTGCGTGACCGCCTTCTTTCTGGAACTACAACTCGATCTTAGATGGTGCAAACTAGTCATTTCCTTTACAATCGCTGTGCATGGTTTGACCCCGAGATTGGGTGTTTATATCATGAATGTTGGTGGGATTTTACATCCCCATATGACTACCGATGCTCACACTTGTTCCAGGTTTTAACGCTCGTCAAAACTATCATTCTCGCATTCATTGTGGTCACTGGTAAGGCACGCGTTTCTCACGGGGCTGTCTTGTAATATCCGGAGCTCAGGCTGGGTCGTCCTGTCCGGCAAGACGCGTGTGAAAGACCCATACCAGAACTTTCGCCATGCGTTTGCGGGTAGCTCTGATAGTGGCAATGATGTATGTGTATACCCCTAATTTCCGATACGTTCTGCTGAAGTTCAAAATTCTCTAGTACGCAACTGCGATGTTCAAAGTCCTTTTTACCTATTCCGGATGGCAAAACGCAAACTACGTTCTCAATGAGGTCAGGAATCCAGTCCGCACTCTCAAGATCGCGGGGCCCCTTGGCCTTGGAATCACGGCTATATTATACATTTTTGCCAACATAGCATACTTTGCGTATGTGCATCATGCATCGTAATTAAAGATGGCTCCCTGACTCCTTCTATACAGCGCATCTTCAAAGACTGCCATTTTGGACTCTGGCACCACAGTTGCCTCGCTATTCTTTGAGAACGTGTTTGGGGCACAGGCGCAGAAAGTGCTGACCGTCTTCGTTGCCTTGAGGTACGTCCGTCACACCCTCTTCAGTTCGATTACTAACTGTCTCACAGCGCGCTAGGGTGAGTGACTCCGAGGTGTACGTCACAACGCTGTGTTAATTCTTTCTTTTCATTCTCTCAATATTCGAAGGGTGGGCAGTTTATTCTCAGATATTAGAAGAGTCCACTCACGACAGTTACAGAACGTCTTCAATGCTGTATGCCTCGTTTGCTCTACTTTATTTGACACAGGTTGATGTGGGCTAGCACAGGCCTACGGTGCTGCGCGTATAAACCAAGAGCTTGCAAAGGGAGGTATCCCCCTGCCATTCGGCAACCGCTTCTGGGCCGCGAACTGGCCCACCCAGAACGCACCATTCCCTGGGCTTATCATTCACTTCATCGCTACTGTGAGCATTCACGCCTTTCTTACCTGAACCCTATCCTACAACTGTCCAAGGTTATCGTTATTATCGCGCCTCCGGTGAAAGTTGCATACCCTTTTATATTGGATGTTCAAGTGTACCCAGCGCAGATCATCAACTTGTTCGTGATTCTTGTGAGTATACGGTTTGACCGGTCCCTGTTCTGTCATTTCTCATGTCATGTCGATAGGGCCTGTTTTATCTCCGGTGGAGGAAGCCTCACTTGCGTAGGCCATTCAAAGGCATCTTGTTCGATCGTACGCGCTTGTCACTTTGTTACTGATCCCAGGATGTAGTATGGCTCCCTCTGGCGCTATTCTTCTTTGTAGCCGAGATCTTTTGTGTGTCTCTACGGTTCTCCACCCTCACGTATGAGAAGCTGATGACTTTCTGCAGTGCTCGTCGCCCCGTTCTTGCGCCCAGCCAACAAGGTTGGTGACACACCTCCACTGGCCTATTACCTTTATGCCTTGTTGGTATATCCGTCATGGCCCTTGGAGTACTTTATTGGGCCGTCTGGAGGCTGGTATTACCGCACATTCTTGGATTCCGCTTTGTGCCCAGGAAGGAAGTTTTAGAAGACGGGACAGTGGTTACTCTGGTAAGCAGATGCCACAATTCCAACCACAGATTATTAACGGTGATCCAGTTCTCGAGAGAAAAAGTGGAGTGATGGTACCAACATGACATATAGTATGAGAGGTCGTGATCCTGTCATGACGGCTTTCGGCCGTTTTCACGAACTAGGAGATTTCTCCATCGTAGTTGACGTAAATGAGGAGCTGAACGTGATGCAGCTACTGGCAATTCAACCCAAATCTAGAGCCCTTCAATTCTGGCCAGCGCTGCTCACTTCTCAACTTCTCACTGACACTCGGCCCGTACCTGGACACCGTTACCACGCACGGGTTTTCTAAAGGTATTCCAATTCTCCGCTTGTTATGATCTCGCTAGCACCGACCACGATACTCTTTCTGTTTTCTGACTAACCCCTAGTTCTGGGTTGCGACGCCGAACTGCTGGGCTTACTGGGCAATTGTTTTTCACATGCAAATAGTAGTGAGGTTGATCGAATGCCTCGAATCGCTGGTCCTGCCAGTGGAATTGTTGCAGGACATCACAACTTGAATTGATCTGGTACAAGACACTTACTAGTCCGGTTTTCTTTGAGATAGGAAGATTCCTTTTGAAGTCGGTCTTTAGTTGGGGAACCTCTCGTATATCTTTCACAATTACTTGGATCAAGGAAAGCTTCCCGAACGTCGCCCATTTCAGCGGTTTTTTTCTATTTGGCGTTCCGACTCCGAAGATAATGCGTGGCCGTTATTGTCCCTGCAGTTGTTCCGTAACCTGGAATCGATTCATTTTGTGCGGCCACGTGTGTGCGCACGTAGACCCCTAACCCTTCTCTCTCCGCCCGCGCCGTGCTCTATGTGATGTATTCATCTCGTCAACCAATCACAGTTCCAGTACGTCCATCATCAGATCACCGTGACGCACGGCACCGTCGCATTGGCACAATTGAGCCCGGAGGAACAATACTACCACTGTCTCACCACGTGTTGTAATGACCAAGGAAAAGCACTTCCTTCTTACAACGAACTCCAAGCTGATATGCTATAAATCACTGCACCGCCCAGCCAGCACGTTCAAGTTGTGGGTGCTGAATCGCTACTAAACAATCCATTTTTTGACGATGTAAGATGTGCGTGCAGATGAAAAAGCAAAGGCGAGGTTTCACCGAAGCTGACAATACAATTCTACATTTACAGTTTACAATCATGGACATGATTTGATCTTCTGGAAAAAAGCGGGAAGGCCGTGAGAAGAACACCGAAACGGGCTCTGATATAAGCGCCCCAAAATATTATTATACCCTCGCAGGCCGAGTGGTGTAGTGTGTTAGAGAGTGGAGGAGGGAGGGAGGCTGGGGTGTGAAGAAGGGGAGTGTCACGTAGAGAGCGAGCGGAGCGGAGGAAATATGAAGAGGTGCAGGCTCATTGCCAGTGGGTGCCCTACGTATGTGCTAGGCCCTGGCCGTGCATGAACGCGAGTCGATGTTGCCAATCCGACTTATTGCTGGCTCTCCGGGGGTAGTCAAAGAATAGAGTTTGCAAGCAACCGTGGGCAAATCCTCGGAGAAACACGGCAACTGAGCAGTAAACGACGACAGGGGAAAGGTGGAAAAACCTCGCAATCAAAGTACGTGATGCCGTTCGGGAGCAAACGGTAATGAGAAAGAAACATGACATGGCCCGGGACACCCCAAGTCGAGCGTCATACACAACCCTCATCACCGAGAGGTCGTGCGTGATCACGATTATGGCTGTCTTGTTCCAACGGGACCACTGTACTCGTTGCGTTCGAAACATTGCGGTTCCGCGCAGTGCGCAGGCCAGATATGGTGTTCGTTGAGCGAAGTATTTTGAACCGGCACAACAGCGCAGGCATTGCTCAGCCGACCGACATTGTGTGGCTGTTTCCTAAATGTGGCAGGCGGGATCGAGAACCTGTGTGAGGCCCTAAAATGTGAGAAGTGTCAATTCGGTTGGTGTTTTGAAGGTACGCCTACCAAAACTGAACGCGACAGGGGCAACAACGGTCTGTCCTGCTGAGACATAGATCAAAGGTGAGTTGACTACGATATCAGTGTATCGAGGCTCTGTCTGGATATTCGCACCTTATGCCGCAGAACTTGAAAGGTGGTTCCCCAAAGGCGTTAACGGACTATGAAATGAATACTAAGATGATGGACTGAAGGAGTCATCCACCATCGTGGTCGTTAGAAGTAAAGAGATACAGGGAGATACATTGACGCAACTCCTGAACACTCTTCTATCACCTAACTCATCATCCCTTCTCTGAGAAAGGTACACTCACTTTAATAAACCCCGGAGACAATCAAAAACCGATCACCATGTTCGGCATCTCCACCACTCTGTGCCAGACACGACCATTTGTTTTCTGTCTGTCTCTGTGGTTTGTTAAAGTATGTGCAGTTGATGGAGCGATAAGATTTGATGATAGGAGATTGGGAGCAACCTGAGGGGCCTCTTTTTTCAGGCAGGAGGATCCATCAAACCCCGACACACACGCTAACAGGGTGCTTACTAGTACTCCCGCCCTGCGTACCTGCCAAAAGGACAGAAAAGGAAAGAGGAAAGGGTGGGAAAGGGCGGAACAGACCAACACAAAATGCGCTGGAAAGGAACGAAGAGAGCGTGAGGCCCAAATGAGGAGATCGAAGAAACAGTTTTCCCGGGGCGGGGGCGTCGGACAGCCAACTATTGTTTGCCAGCTAAACCAATCCCAAAGCAAGCTTTTGCGATCCAATGACCAACCGATGAGAAAGAAAAGATCGCGCCACGACTCGGAGTCGCCGGTAGAGTGTGCTGACCTGGCACTGGTTGCCATATCCGTGCGAGGCAATGAATAGTAGCCGTAAACACATCTTTAACCGACTTGGTAGTTGACCGATGTGTGCGTTCATCATTAGAAGAAGGAGAGTCCGATAGGCGATAGATTTTTGCAGTTACAATTGATTAGGCTCAAGTGCGGCTGTACCGAACCCGCGACTTGACGGAGGATTCCGTCATGGGTGCACAAACGCGGCGTTGTGCGATGCATATACTTGTTTTTTAAATACTTATTCTGGAACAGCGTGTGTACAAATGGAGGTGGGATCTGGTGGGAAAGGTTAAAAAAAAAAAAGGACAACGCGGAAATCGGAATGACGCGATCTGTGGGTGAGAGTATACAATCACGACGAACAACGACGACACATTACCGTACAAACAACACGACATAACAGGACAGAAGGCCCCCTTTTTTTCTATTTATTCGTTTTTCTTCTTTCTTTGGGTGGACAATAGGGAAGGTGGTCATAAAGGGGAGAAGAGGGGCGGGAAGCGAATAGATACACGCAAAAAGCCAGAGAAGGGATACAAGTCTAAGAAAGGGGGTAAGCATAGGCCAAGAAACGATGGACCAAACACGGAAAACAATCGGTCAGAGTTAGGGAAATAACGGGAGGGAAGAGACAATCTCGGGCGATTGAAGGATCAATAGTGAAAATCGCCTGTACTCTCCCCCCCCCAAAATGCCCCTCAAAAAGCTTTCTCTCTTTTTTTCTTCTTCATACAGAACCGCCGAGTCCATTTGTCAGACATACAAAAGATAGGAGAGGTGCAACATCAAGTTGCATCACATAACGGGTCCCTCATGCAAACGGAGCGACGACGACTCTCGCGCCAGCCCAGGTATCTTCGAGCCCACCGAATGTCGGGCGAGCGATTATATCTTGATAGTTATTCCACGGGTCCGGGTCTGCCACCGCTGGCGAGGCAGACAAGAACGAGAATGGATGGTCCATCTCACCGGGGCAGCCGTAAGGGGGCGAGAGCGAGGGAAGGACAACCTTGGCAGGGTCGTCAGAGACGCCAGCGATGTTGCCGGCCCAGCCGCACAGCGTCGAATAGCTCGAGAAGAAGTCCTCAGGACCCTGCCCGGGCGGCGGCGCACCGGTTGATCCGATTCCGAGGGTAGGTCTGCCCGGGCCGACGAGGGAACCGAGGTCGTTGTTGTCCATGTGGGAGCTGCAGGGACTGTCTGGAGGCGAGAGGGGCACGAAATCGAACATGGGGGGAACCTGGAGGGGAAATAGCACAAAGGGCGGAGAAGCTCAGATAACGAAATGAGAGGGTAACGCAAAGCAACCCACGTTCATATTGTCGCTCTCCGGGAAGGACACTTCGCTGCCGTAAGATACGGAGGATGCGGGTGACAGGGGAGGAGGGCAGAAGTCCGGTACTGTACTGATACCGTTGATAGCAACGGCGGCGTCCTGGGTGTTGCTCCCGTGTTCCGGGACGAGAGGCACAGAAGATGCACGACGGTACATAGAAGTGAGCGGGATGTTGAAGCGCGCTTGCTGGACGGAAGACGCTGAACGCGTCTTGATCGTCGCAGTGGTCTCGGCACTTTTCGCATTTCGCATCTCCCTGCGGCCCCTCCCAGCACCATCCTGCTGCGCACGGCCTGCTTTGGTTCTGGTGGCTTTGGCTTCGCCCGAGCCGACGACACCCTGCTCAGCGACGAATACACCATCGGTAGCACCGCTGACGCCAGTTTCCTTGTCCCATGCTTGCACCGCGCTCGTCAGCGCAACGCCCTTGACGCCGCGTGCAAGAAGTTCCGCGATCTGCGCACATCGACGTTCCTGCATGACGCCGCGCGCCTTACATCGACCGCCACCGGTGGCGATGCCGTTATCGCGGGCACTAGGATTGCGCCGGCGACGTGCGGGCGGCCTATCCTTATTCTTATCCTTGGTCTTGCGCTTCGCGAGGGCGTCAACGTTTGTCCCAGGCCGGAAACGCCAGTCCGGATATCGTGCGCGATGCTCAGCCTGTGCCTGAATAGCACGCTTCTCCCACAGTTCACGTTCAGCGGGTGGGAGCGTCTTCCAGACAATTCCTATTGGAGAAGGGGGCGTGGCGTCAGCATGGCGACGCAACGTGGAAGGATAAGAAGACGGACCGATAATTTTGGAGAGGGTGCTATGGTTGCCTTCGATGTTGCCCGGCACGCTCTCGGATTTGATGAAGGAGGAGCGGAAGAGGATGAACGCGTTGGGCGGGCGCGGGATATGGCCCGCATCGCGTTTCTTCGCGTGCGAGGGCTTCGTAGCGGTGATGGGCGCCGCGTCTTCCTCGGATATGAGCTCGAAGCGAGAGACTGGCTCGGGAGCCATGTCGACGTCCAGAAAGTCTGGACTGTACGGGATGGGAGTAAAATCAGTGTCGAACGAATAGGTCATCATGGACATCTGCGGGGGACGCTCGACAAGCGGGGGCATGTCATCTGGATACGGAGAGCAGGACATGAAGGTGAGTGATGATCCGAGATGTCCGGGAGAGAAAAAAGTCGTACCATCGTCGGGTATGTCGACAAAGGTGTCAAGCTCGAAAGGAGACATTTCAGATGTTACGGAGAGTATGAAATCGAGGTCGAGGAAAAGGAAAACAAGCGGAGAGCAAGGCGTTAAAAAGGGGAGGTTAAGCGGTCTTGCTGGGGGTTCACGCACGAGGGGAAGGCGTTGTTGCTCTTATTCTATGAAAGGCAGGTGCGAGATGTCACCACCACGTTAGATTCCCAGGACAAGCGCCAAGCGCAGTGCAGCAAGGAGATGATTGACGAATAGGTGAAACTTTGTGGGAAAAGTAATGGGAATTGATATAAAAGTGTCTGGCAAAAAGAACGAGATAGTGTAGTCCAAAGCAAGAGTTGAGTCCCGGGGCCAACTTGAACCAAGAGTCGATTCAAAGAGAAGCTTCCGTGAGTAAGGACCGTTGAGGCCGAGAAAGGGAATATTGAACCGAGTATAAGGATCAGGGCCGTTGTAACCCAAAATTACCGTCGATCCGGCCATGGGGACAATCTCTTCAACAGACAAAAACACTAGGCAACGAATCTTACAACTCCTCGTGACCGGGACCCACCAAGCCCTCGACTTTGGCACCTCAATAGAGTGCTCTCCACAAAAACGCCCTCCTGTCAACCCTCAACAAACCCCGTGTTCACACGAGATCCGCCACTCCCGTAAGCCCCTGTAGTCTTGTGACTCGCTCCTGCAGCCGCGGTTGCCAGGAGAAGCACTCCGGGCGCCGTAAGCTTGCCCCTACGATGTCCGTGACGAGGTATCGATAGATTACTTTATTCCCAAATCGGTCGACTGATTCGGCCTCGGAAGTTTGATAACGGCGGCGGTATTACTTTCTCGATCACGTTCAGCTCGGAGGTAGCGCGCAAATTACAACTGGCATACCCTTATGGCTTGGCTTTTACACCCTTCTGTTTATCATCTCCTCTTTGGTCTTTGTATTTCCCTCCCCTCCCCCGATCTCTTTCACCTTATATCCGCTTCACTATTTCACCCCTCAGGTCTGTATTTCTTGTTCTTTTCACTTTGCTCTTTGCAAAATTAATGCTGTGCAAGTGGTTATACCAAGCGAGCGCCATTGACAGTTGATATATTTTCATCTCGCTTGTCAGCAGCGGCGGCGTACGGATCACAATTTCCCCATATTCCCCCGGGGAACTCAGAATGCAGGTACGAATGCGCGCCCCGTTGGACTCCAGGATCACGCGTCCCCTCTTCCACAATACTTCTGATGCTTTTCGTGCGAAGCACACGGGACTCGAGAAATATCCATAAGTTACTGAACTGCCTGCCAATCTCAGTTTGCGGTAACTCCCGCATCCCAGCGTCCAAAACCCGTTTTCTCACTAGTACAATCAGTCGTTGTACCCCTCAGAATCCAGTCACATTGGCACTGGCAACTGTCATCCTTTGGTGGTTTTGTGATAGCATCCGATGGGGAACAAGACCTCGGAAAAGTGTCACCCGAGATGGCTCATGTGGTACGCGGAGTGCTGGCAAAATCGACTCGGTTATGATGGTGGCCCCCTCTCATTTTTGGGTCCTGCGCAGCGCCATGTTCCGATTCGCGTAGGTAGCATTCATCTACGGCGTGTGTGTGTGAAGATTGTGCATGCACCAGCGCCAGTGGCTTGACCACATGTTCAACGATAAGCCGCCCAACAGTGACGTCGTGCTGTGCGTAAACTGACGAAGCGCCTGTCCGTATCGCAATTTCGCTTTTCGTTTTGTATTGTGTCGTGTTGCGGTAAGTTTCGGCTTCGGAAACCCGTGCGACTTCGGACTCTGTCTGTTCCGCGGCCATCACCCCCATACGTGAACATGTCCCCAACCCTGACAAGAATTTCGGTATTGCCTACGTATCTTGAACCCCGGATCATCTCGTATACAGTGGCGGGCTGTAGGTGCCAGTTCACTTACCCCCTCTATCTTTGCAGTTCACGTATTCATGTGACCTTTGTTGTTCAAACTGGGCCCACCAACAACGGCCCTTCGTCATAGAGTATGAGTATGTACAGTACCACAGTATCATAATGTACGTTACGCGCAACGCATCATATGATCCGGGGAAATTTAAATATGACGTTTTGCCTCCACCTCGCACATTTCGAAGTTCGAATTAGAACAAGGTACGACCCGTGAATTCATATCCGTTTCTTCCGAGAGTGTTCGGAACAACCGAGTCACACCTGGCGTAAAACACCCCCCCAACCCTCTTCTGAGCCCGAAAGTTCTCAGATTCACCTGAGATTATTTGCGCCGAAACCGAAACGCTGACAGACCTCGTGACGAGACCGGACCTTTATTTGGTCAAGACCCCACTCAAGTTCGTGGGTGGTAGTTTTTTTTGGGCATCGTTGGCCGGGGTAAGCATGGGAAGAAGCGTCATCCCCATCCTGTTGTTCCGCAACCCACGATCGTGAACGTGGACCGTGGACGCTGCTATACTACTAGTAGTAACCGTTAATGATTCTCATCCCATGATCTCATCCCAGTACGGTGTCTTCTCTGCTTCCGCTTTCACTGACTTAGGACTTAGGATCAAGCGGAAATTCATGTGATCCACCCCTCTCTCTTCTCGTTCTATCCTCGTGTCCCCGTACATAGTACATGCGACCCGAGCACGCGGCCGAATATCGAAAAACATCTTCCCAAAGGATGTCATCATCACTTTTGACGGCCCATCATACTCATTCAGGCCAGTACTGTAGTAAGGAGCCGCGATTCGAAGTGGCACTGCACGAACGGCACGATCAGACTTCCCATAAACACAGCACACATTCAAAATGAAAGCGTCATCGCCACGACGCCACGGGAAACCCACCTTTTTTTTCATTTCGCATTTCTCCATCCTCATCATCACTGTTATTACCCCTGGTAATAACGCGTATCGCTGAGAAATATGAACCTGTTCCAAAAGACAATAGTGCTGCGCTGTTGGCACCGAAATTGATCCGTGCTCCCCCTGCTTCGCCACCAGGTCCTGAGACGCCTCACGCAATGGAAGCCACTTACAAAGACCGGAAGCGGCACGCTTGTGTAAAAAGGAAAAAAAAAAAATCCAGAATATGCCACATGTGCAACATGACGATGATGTAGCGACATATGGTCTTTGTTTGTGGCGCTGGGCGCCCAGGGGAAGGGGGTGCGGAGCAGATCCGGGGCATGGACATTATGGGGCAAAACTAAAATGAAGACAGATGTAAAGTGTGGAAATGCCACACACAAAACGGAATCTTGAATGGGCGTGCCGAACTCAAGTGGTTGGATAGCGTCTACGTTGCGCGGGTGAACAACGGGTACGCTCTCGTGATCCAAGGTCCGATACCACTCGGAGGTCGGTGTCTTTTTTTTTCGTGTGCCCATTCATTCCTTTACGAGAAAGATGATTGATGCCACTGTCATCGCAGCAAAATGGATATCCGTGCTAAGTACTAATCTACTTGGAATTCAAAAACACAGAAAATATCAATACATAGATAACTGTATCGTACGGGTGCTGTAGTATGAGGTATAGTTTCTTGTTCGATTGATGGTTGATAACGTAACCTGAGTTGAGACAGTCATGACAACACAACAGCAATAGAACAAAAGAAAGAGAAACACTGGTATGAACGGGGGACACGGAACAATAATGCAGAGCAGGAGAAGAGAGAGGAGAGATGCTGTGCAGAAACACAAACGACGAACGACAAAACAAAACAAAATCGTGATAGTGCAAGAGGCGAGACGACAAAGGCAATGCAATGAAACAGACCATGAGATAAATGACGAAAACGATCATGAATTTAACCAAGAATGAAGAAGAAAATAGTCGTGGTATGCAATTTGGACGGGATGACGCACCTACTCACGGCACACCGACGATCATGGTCCACTCGCCCGGACTCGGCCCCGGAACAAGTGCATGAAACTGGGTGTACCCCAACAAACAATCTACGCGCCGAATACCATCGGGCGGTGCGGACCCGGGGGGCATACCCGCCGCAACGCGCGCATACCACATGGCACGAACGAGCCCGACATACTCTGAAGACATGCTCGCCAACTCGTGTGCGTGCACGAATTCGTGCAAATTAGCGACGAGTGCGCGGAACACGTCCCCACAACGCACTCCGGCCGGATTACGAATGTCTACCGGCCAGCGCCACTTTGTGTGTCCCACGATCGCGCCGATCCGAAGCGCGCCGCACGGTGGCCACGTTGCCGGTTGTGCATAATCCGAAGCGGCCATAGGGAGAGCAGCGGATCGCCCGGGGTTGAGGAGGGAAAGAGTATCGCGCGTGCGGTCGTTCGGAGATCCCACGAGAGTGCGGGCTGGCCGAGATTAGTGGTAAGAAAGGGATTGAGAGCGCTTGTCGACGAGTCCGTGCGGGGGAGAGGTAAGGAGGGTATGGTGAGGTGGAGAGGTGGGGGGGAAGAGGTGGTAGGGAATTATCGTATGGACTCGAGGTTTCCATCTCGACGGGCAAAGATGCATCAGCGAGAGGTATCGGACGGCTGTACTCTTCTAACCACAGGTTCGTGATCCCGACTTGTGCAGAAAAATGGGCAGCGCCACCTACCGAAATATTCCCCCCAACTGTTATCCGTTGCGCGATAAGCCCATTTTGCAAGGTCCCTCCACTCACTTGGGCTGAGCTGCGGGCGAGGGGGAGTGGCCGGGCCGGATTGCCGTCCTAGAACACAATCGTAGTGTCAGCGCCACCGCGGGATCACGGAGGGCCGGAGGCTAACACAATGCACACACCAGATTTTCTCCGGAAGATAGAGGAGACGCTCCAGCTATTGCTACGCACACGGTTACCCAAAATTTCCTGCGTCTGCTGCAATGCCTTCTCGGGCTTGCCTTGGGCCCTTTCACGCTTATTCCGACCGCCGGCAGAGCTCGAAGGTGATCCTGTTGTTGCAACGACAACCGGGTCGGCCGGTACGTACGCGCCTGGTGGTGCAAACGTAAAACGGGGTGGTCGTGCGAGCTCTGAGTTCGGCGGGACAGCTACAGTTGGGCTTGAAAAGGGTGGCGAGGCAGAGTGCGGCTGCGATAAAAGGGAAGTGCCGTGGGATGCGGGATAGAAAGGTGGCGCGGATAAAGGCGGGGCCGTTCTAGCCGGAACAATGTAGTTCTGTGGCGGGAGGGTCTCGACAGGAGCATATCCATCCGGATAAATGACAAGCTGCTGCAGGGGTGGACCGTTGGACGGAGAGATGAGTCCAGGTAACCTGGATGCGTGTGGCGATAGTGGACGGGAGTTCGGCATGGAGGACTCGTCAGGATAATGAGTGTGGGCGATTGCGTGCAAGGGAACTGAAGGTACGGGTGGGGACCCAAGGACCGCAGTGGTGGCGAGCGTGGCGGGTGGTCGTGTGAGCCTGAAAAATCATCGACGATAGCATGTACTCCCTGCAGGTCGTGCTGCGGTACTGGGTATGAGGGTAACTGGCGGTGGGACGTTGGAGGCGCAAAGAACGAGGAATCGCCGATTGAACTCTCGTCGTCTGGGTCGTCAGCTGCAGACATCGCTGGGGGAGATTCGTGATCGGAAGGCATGTTGGATACTTTGCTGCATTGGAGGTCAAGAGGCCAAGGGAGGCCTTTGAGGCGAATAACGTAATATAATAAATCACATACTTGTAGTCGGGCACTGGCCTGCACTGCCCCTCGTGCAAAATCGGTGGGATGCGCTCCGGAGAGAACTTAGCCAGGAGGTTTGACCATTGCATTTAGGGCGATGGTCAAATGGGATTTGGTTTTGAACGGATTACGCTGAGCGATCAACTATGAGGACGATAATTGGGAAACAGACGGGTTGTTAATCGCTCCGGGGGTGGGAAACGCGGGCTGTGAACGCAATTAAGGGTGGGACCCCAAGAGCTTGTGGAAAGGTTTTAGGGGGAAGGAACAGGATGAGCACAGCGTACGTCTCTCTCACGTAGATGGGGGAAGGAGAGATTCGGAGCAAGACGAGCGTTACGCAAACGGAATGGGCGCATGATAGCCACGCGAGACTCGGAGGCCATAGCACGGCAAGGCACACGTGTAAAGACTGACGGATATGTTTATCTTGGCTCAACGGTGAATACTTGGACGGCCCGACTTGTAGTGGGGTAAAGAGGGTGCGTTTGAGTGATCTGTGTATAGTTGATACGGAAAATCCTGAAAATACCAGGTACCTGACGACGGTCTAGGCTGTGAGCTGGCCATCGTTAGGTACGTGGATGTGCTGATATAGGGGCGATGCTTGAGGGGATAAATCGATAAATCGACTTGGTAAGATAAGACGGGGCGAGAATCCAGGTGATCGTCTCATGAAGAGCAACTAACCAACAAGGAGTGTAGGGTGTGTAACTGGACTCTGTGCCTGTTGCGGCGCTTACCCACCGTGAATTATGAGCGGCACTAGTACTCACCGCGGACCGGTACGGCCTTTGCTGCCGCCCAGGTGTTTGCCTTGCCATCCGAGTTACGGCCAGGCTAGGTTAGTCCGCATTAGATTTATTGAAACTGCTTTACGAGAGCCATCGGCTATCCCGGTCGTTCCATCACATCATAGCTTGCCCTTTGCCCTGTTGTAATAAACATCTTGACACTTTGACACAGCCATCGGTAAGTACCCCCAGGGGGTTATGCAAGCAACACACTCGGGCTAAAATTCGAGGGGCAGTGAGCAGCAAAAAGCAACCAGAGTATTGTCAGGGCTCCGCAGTTTAGATTGAGAGATGACCTTTCGTATTAGTGCAATCACGAGGCAATGAAGTTTGCCACGTATGTACAGCCACCGTTGTGGCTAGGTCAATGACGTGACGATGGAATGGTCCTGTGAGAAGAAGTCTTGGGGGTTCGTAATTTTCAAGTCAAGTGGAGAACAAAAAGATAAAAATTTGAAGGGCCCCTCCCTCAAAGGAGAACTTTGAAAGACGATTCTCAAGCTTGCGCATCCGTCGCGTCTCCCGGAGAAGGTCATACATCTCTCGGAACCGCGTAAAAGCTGGCACTGTTGTGTGTGCGCCGCGGAGGACCTGGCTTCCATCGAGCCCAAAACGCAATCACCTCATTCAAGTGGGGGTAGGAGGAGGGGTGAACGGAAAGATATCGATCCATTGAGACATCCCCCGGAAATAATATTGTACGGTAGAAGAGCATCTGAGGCATTTATCTTTTTTTTTGTCTTCTACCTGAATCGGGAACAATGGCCAAAAAAAAAGAAGTTTGGTATGATTTCGGGAGGAGCGGTCGGAATTGCACGACTCGGACCTCTGCTCAGTGGTGCCAGTTGTTAGTCAGTGCCAACCAAAGCGGGCACCATTCCCGATTTCCATTACAATGCATTTCACATATTTCCCCCCTTACTACCAAAGTAAACGAGCGGAATGAAAGCATCCGAGGTCAGATGAGTCAAAGTGGCCCTTAGTTCCTCGCAGCTGCGGAAATGACGTATCGGGACTTTCGGCAGTGCTTAGCTGCATTCCGAGTCACCTACGATACATGTATTGTACGAACAATGAGCGAATTAATGACCCCCTCCATACCGCTTTGGCTCATCTCCGCTCAACATTAACTTTTACACGCGGATTCCCATACAACTCGACAAATGACGCGACGACTGACGGGTCCCGGTTCCGCAGCCAAACTGCTACCTCTTAGCCAGAAAAAGAACGTCGTCTTTCTCATTACTTTTGGCAAGTTGAAAAGGGGGGAAAAAAGTCCTTTTTTTCAACGTGATGTACGATACCACGTTCTCTGTACGCATTTGGTGTAATTACAGCAACGCTACGAGGGACAAAAGAGAACGAAGTTTCAATTGTTAATAAAACAGTAAATCTCATCCCCTCTCGAGGGGATAAAAAAAACAACGCGAGAAAAAAAAAAAAGAAAATTACCTTACGAAAAGAACAAGCAATATAGAAACTTCGCAACTTTTGCAGAAAGGACCCAAACAATAAAGAAAAATATAGTACTTCTGGCCCCCTCTCATCACATAAATTGAGGTTCGGAATTTCCAGGATCCAACAAATGGGGGGGGCCCGAGGAGCAAAGGAGAAGTTTAAGCTTCGTCGTGTGTATGCAAGGGAGATGATTATGGGTCCTTTACGCCGTACGTAGCTTTGGGGCACGTTGTTGCCATGCGCAAACACGAAACCACGTAAAAAACGTTTTTTCGAACGTGCCTGGGCTCGTCTTTCGGACTTGGATTACAAGTACCCTTCGCACCCCAACCCCGACGCCACTGTGGGAAATCGAGGGCTAGGCCCCCCATTCCGTGGTTGCAGGTCCGCGGAGGCAGCGGTGCGCGGCGTTCCAAAGGGCCACACACACGCGAGTCAGAGTGGGTTGTGTGGTATTTATATGCAGCTCAAAGTCGTACCCAAACGAGTCAAGCACAAAAACGAGGCGAGGAAAACGTACAAAGTACGTAGCGCCCTCAAAAGATAAAGAAAGGGCAAAAAAAAAAATATTAAAAAGAAATATCAAAATCGCAATCTAATCTAGAAAACGCCACCCCACGCCATGTCCATGACGCTCTGTCTGTCGAGTTGCGCCTCTGCTTCGGGATGCTCTTGCCTCGTTTGCATACTCCGTAGGCACGCACGCACCCTCCCCATTTACAGAGATAAGATATTTGCGCATCTCAAACCCGCTTCCTTCCCCTTCCGGGAGAAATGACCGTCTCTCCGCCGCAATTTGTAAACGCGTTGCGCGCTTACCCAGTCTATCCACTTGCCCTTGCTGGAATGAAACACAACGCACCTTGCCACCTTGCCTCATGTGGACATCCTTTCCCCGCGGTCCGGCGGTCTGCAGGGCGCGTTGCTCTCCGTTATGCGCCCTCCCACTCGGGCGAGTCAGGCGTCCTGATCAAGCACTGCCACAATCTAAGAGTTCGCGAATCAACTCGGGGCCTTTTTTTTTTTTTAATTCACCCTTTTTTTTCTTCGGTGATAATCCGAACAACGTACGTGCTTGCACGATTGCATGACTTAATCAAAAAGCACACATTACGATTTTGCAAAATGGGATCGGACCTGATTCATCAGTACCGGCTCTCGGCGTGGAGCCGCCGTGATTGCGAAGCGTGACCTTACGTTCACGGGCGGGCTTCGCCCCGTCATGTCCGGGGGATAGGAAGGGGTTCTTTACCCATGCAACTCACGCCAGAAAAGCGAAGGCGCGCCATATTACGCCGAATCCCGCGAGCGTGGGACTGGGGTGCAGCATAAAGGTACCATCGGCGCCTGGCATGGTTAATGCCGAAAAGAGATCGTTGGGAGAGACGCACCGCCGATTGTTCCTTCACCCGTAAGTTACACGCGAGTCGTACATCCGCCTCCGCGCGACCGAACGCGAGCTCTCATGGTATATCTCCCTTCTTGACTCGTACCCTCAACGGGTTACCTCGGAATTATGCCAATAAAGATATGGTTAGCGAACCAAATAGCCGGACCCCAAACTGAGTTCGGTCTCCTGATAAGATTCAAAATCAGAATCTGGAACTTGTCTGAGATTTCCCGATCATCTCATCACAACACCTTTATCAGGTCAGCAGATATCGGAAACCCAACTGTGGACCGTGTCCGAACAGAGCCTACCAGTGCGCTGAAACACTACCCTTCATCCAGTTGTCAAGCAGGCTTTGCTCTCCCAGGGGCCACAGGGGAGCCCATGGTCTGATTCAGCGCTGCAGCGTATAAGGGCGGAATAACAATACTGTGATCGAGGTGCGGAGAGCGCGCGTGCTTCGTCATCTTCCAGAACCCTTTGAGCTATCAGATAATACAAGCCTGATACGCCACCAGTATACGTACGAATAGGCCTTTGATAGCCTACTTTTAAGAATCCGTTCTCATGTCTGAGAACGTGTTCCACGTTTAATCCCGAAATTTATTTATTTTTCTCAATTATTTGTGACGATGGACTGAGAGTCGATACCAAAGCGGAGCTTGTAACGCCACGGAGTGAAGAGAGCGAGCGCGTACAGCACTGTGGGACGAGCGGGCAAATGAAGAATAGGCCGAGACGCTAGACGCTAGGGGGTATGACAATCTAGGCATCCCAGGCCCTATGACACCAAAGAAAGGAGTTAGGCAAGTTTCCTGAAGAGCGCAAGCCCGTTTCGGGCGATTAGGTGGAGGCAAGCATCGATCACAGGCTTTTTGTTTCCGCACCTTTCTGGGGAGGTGTATGTGGGGGTCGTATCCAAGGCGACCACGATCCACGTTCTGTCCGAGAACAACGCTGGTACAAAGATAATAGAGATGGTCCAGGCGTTGACAGTGGCTGTGCATACAGGGGGGCCCGTCGGAAAATAGAACTGGAAAGCTCACTAAAAGAAAGTTACGGGTGAGCAACGATAGTCCGATCGCGGTCACTATGGGCATGAATGGTGAAATTGCCATCGTGCTGTCAAAAAAGAGAAATGTAGCGGAAAGCACCCCATGAGGGGGCAGAGGGTTGCCTATCTCTCTTTCGCTCCACCTCTCCGGGGCGGGGTCTAATTTGGACTCGTGACGCGTGGTGCGTGATGCATGCATGTCCGGTAGTCGCTAAGCGCAAGGACGGGACCAGAAATGACGAGATCACCGGCCAGGCACGGACCCACGCCGCTGTTCACGACATCCCCATGTCACGAGCGCAAAAATACAGCTATATTTGCATGTATTTCCAGGAATTTACTGACACCGGGCGCGTCAGCATGGAGAAAAGTAGGAAAAGGCAAGGGGCACAAAGGACGTCAAAAATGAAGGGTCGTGAGGATCCGAAAACCATAATATTTAATGACACGTTCTCTGTAGTTGTGTTCACTGAGAGTCGATGCTCTCGCGGGCCTGGCAGAAAGATGGAACGACGAGGGTGAAGGAAGCAAAGAAAAAAAAATAATTAGGTATAGATGGTGTGTCCAGGGGGGAAGGGGGTAAAGGCTGCGAGGGGAGCGTTGGCCGTGACCGAGTGCCCGGCAGTTCGGTAGGTGGGGTGGCGCAAATCGGCAGCCGAAAGAGGTCATAAGAGAGAGATGGGCGCGTGGGGAAAGGCAGTGGAGCATATGGCATAGGATGGGCAGATGACGCAGGGGCGGGGAAGAGATTTGAAGATATTGTGTTACTATTACCGGATGGGGCCTTCGGGAGTGGGGGAAAGGGAAAAAGAGAGAGGAGAGAGATGAGGGGAAAGAGAGAGGAACAGCAAGAAAATTATGAAAATCGGACGTCAAGTTACCAAGATGGGAAAGCCGATTAGCAAGACGCCGAATATTTTAATTGATGGGGAATGGTGATATTGAAAGAACAGTGGTGAACGAGTCAGTAAGACCTTGTGGCAAAAGCGGGGAAGGAGGGTAAGAGATGTTTGACTCTGGTGAGAGCTTAGACATTCTTTGCTCTAGTCTGGACTCAACGGATTGACTGAGTAGCGGAGGAAATGGAACCCGGACGGGTCACGGTTACCATTCTAGGTCGGATAATGGCTTGAGCCAGGTGACTGGCGCCGGTACCATTAAATAAAATACGACGACTCACGAGGGAAAATAAAATAAAATAGGAAAAAAAGAACGTAGGCGAAGGTGGGGATGGGAAAATGGAAGAAGTGGAATAATATTGTTACGAGTTATCATAGAAAATTGCAAGTAGACAATAGCAAGGCGGCAAGTGGCTGACATTTATTTGTAGATATTTGTTAATAGAATGGACGCCCCGAAGTTTCCCAAATTGTCGAGGTACCCCTCGACGATCCGGATCGGGCAATGGACCCAAAGAGTGGCCAGCTCGCCTCTGTTAAGATCTCGCTATTACGGCTCCTTTCGGGTGAGAGTGAAACCTTGGCTGAAAAAGAGACTATAAAACCTAGACTGCCTCCTAATTGTTATCGGTTGCTGCCACTCACAATTGTCCTTACGCTCGTCCTGACAAGACAAAAGACCGAACGATCCAACGCTTCACTTACTCTGAGCTACTACCCACATCTCCCTCCTGCTACCGAAGCGGGAGTACTGAGCGTCTCTTTGCCCTGATTCAAAGCGAGCTTGCCTTGCCTTACCCTGCCTTTTTATCTCTCATAGTCTTCCCTCCGATCCCACAATTACCTTCTCCTCCCTTTCTTGTACAACGCAAACAACAAAGAGACAATCAATCATGCCCGCTATCCGTACGCGTGATACTCCCATCCAATGTGAGCACTCCCCCTCCCCCCTCCCATACAATCCATCAACTTACCACCTCCCCTTCAAGCTCTCCAAGTAGCCGTGGCTGGACCCGACACTAATACCCCCGTCTTCAACGTCATCTCTCCGACGCCGCGCGCCTTTACGTTTCCCATGAACGCCTACACCCACTCTCCTTCTCCTTCGCCGTCCAACTCACCGTTTGAGCCTGATCTCAGACAGCTCACATTCTCTACTACGCCTCCCCCTTTCATCAAGACCCACACCCCTTCCTCTTCAATCTCTTCAATTTCATCCCTTTCTCTGACCACGGCCAGTATGGACAGCACAACCTCTGTGGATGAACCTACCACGCCTTCAAGCGGTCACCGCCGCAGGCGTTCCACAGTGTCAGATATCAATGAGCGCAGACCAAAGAAGGGTGACGAGGATTATATCAAGAGGCCGGAGAACGCGTTCATCCTTTTCCGCCGTAAATGCTGCGAGGATCGCAATCTGGCGCAGGGCGCCGGTGATGCGAGTGAGGGCGATGGGTCCGCCCAACCAACCAAGAAGCAGCGTCAAGCAGATCTATCGAAAACGATCAGTCAACAGTGGAAGAGTCTTTCAGCTGACGAGCGTCAGTATTGGGAGGATCTCGCGAAGGAAAAGAAGGTGCGCGCATCCCCCTGGCAGTTGAGCTCGCATCCACCCGCTAATACATCTTCCACGTGACTTTAGAAGGAGCATGAGGCCCTGTACCCGAATTACGTCTACCGCCCTCAGCGTGTCAAGGGCAAGAGGGCTGCCAATGGCAAAGGCAAGGCGCGTGGCGCTGATGAGCCCGAGACCGACACTGAGGGCCTCGCCTTTGTGATGCCGGTACCCGCCGTACCACAGCGCGTCGGACGCCGTGCCATCTCTGCGCCAACCCCTCCCCCGGCCTACCAACAGACCATCCATATCCCAATGGTGTACATGCCATCGACGCCCAGCTCGCCCTCGATGGTACCTATCTCTATACGTACCTGCTCGCCCAATCGAACCCCCACCCAAGTCCCTTCTACTGGCATGGACTACACTTTCCCGGCCTCCCCTTCGGATGCGCTTCTTCATCCGTACAACGAACCTCAGGGATGGTCTCCGGAAGGTGATGCATATGCGACCGTATTTGACATCCCGAAAGTCGACTCGCCGGCCGGCGCGCATTCGGCGGTACGGCTCTTCAAGTCAACCCCATCGCCTACTTGTTACACCAACTCCTCCGGCCCATCGTCGCCAGCTATGTCCCCATACACCCCGACGACACTCGAGACGTTACACGTTCCCGCCGACGCATGGCAGGCACAGCCGTCGCTTTCAAACTTCGATGTGGAGACTCCCATGCCGGTTTCGCTCGAGTACCAGCCTTATGCGTGGTCGAATGCACCAGATCTGTGGGTCAGCGGGAGTGCACCGATGTTTAACGAGGACTTTGACATCTCGATGATCCCACCAATCTCCATTGAGGTGCCCAAGTTTGACGGTCTCAGGCACGTAGAGGATCAGCGCGTGCAAGACTTCCTCAGCCCACAATCCGTTGAACAAGATGGGGACGCGTTCACACCTATGTTTACGTTCAATGACGCGTCCGAGATAACAATCGTCCATGGCTATTGATGACAACCTGTTCGGGTATGGCCCCGGCGGCCACATGCCGAAAATGCCACTCACGCGAGGGCACGACAAAGCTCCATCCCAACACTTGTACGGTTTTTTTTCTTCCTGTATTATCATACCTGAAGTCCCCACACGTCCTGTACCTTTGGTTCCCCCCACTTTTTTTTTTTCCGGGTCGCGTTGTCTTCAGGACACTTGTTTTCTCATGTATATTGGTTGTATTTTTTTCCTGTCATGCGCGAGGATCAAATCCACTGTATCCACTTTTCCCTATACGCCGTTATCCACGTCCTTTATGCGCTATACCGTCACGACTTTTTGTACTCACCTAACCCCCTGAGCAACCTTTACACCCTCTAACCCCCCTCTCACGGCTTACCCTGGATATGATTGATACGTATGACGCTGCACTCTTTACTGCCCCTGCTCCCTCCACCTCTTTTATCATTCACATCACTCCGTCTTGTTACAGCGGTACCTTTTCGGAGTGTTATTGCAATGAAAACCTGGATTGAACACCTGGAAAATAATCATAGATGTCTGACTAGTCTGTACTGACATTGAGCAAGGTTTTAGAGGAGAGTGAGGGTCGTGAAGGAAGTGTTGAGGGACTGCGAAAAAAAAGTGGCCATGGAGACCAGCCGTCAGGCACGTGCATGGTTCCAGGGCAACGACAGTCTCTCAGTGGTCACCGATGTAGATACTCTCATTTATTCATTGCCGAGGGCGACGCGGTCCATTCAGACTTGACCGCATTTGTTTGTCGTTCCATTCCTCTAGCCTCGAGTCGGTCATCGTGGGTTCAAGGAGGGTGACCATTACTCCAAAGTCTACCGCCGTGCGCAAGTTGCATATATCTCTACACTTCCCACAATCCATGATTTTCATCGACTCATTTACCTTGGATTTCTACGAAACTTCCCCAACATCTGAGCGGGGAACCCCACCGCGCCGCTCTCTAACTTGGCAACCTTCCCCTTCGCCCTTGAGGCACGTATCCTCACCTCCGCAACATCCACATAGCACGCCACCGTCCCCGCCTCAACCCTTACCAGCCATATGGTCAATGCTCCCCATAGAATTGGTCACCCAGATCCTCCTATATGCCGCCTTTGCGTCCCGTGTCGATGCCCATGCCTTCTGCCTCGTATCCTCCGCCGTGCGCCGCGCGGTGCTTCCCGCATTATACCATAACGTGATCCTCCGCTACGCCGGCCAAGTAGGCCCCTTTGTTTCGCCATTCACAGCCAAAAGCAGGCCATCACCATATCGATACAACTACGCCTCTCCGCATGACCACACCGATAACACCAAGCTGCTCGCACACATCCCCATCCATGCCCTCGCCCTCGCCCTACCTACGAAGCGCCCATCTCTCGAGGCCGCCTTGGCTCGCATAGTCCCGGCTCTCGCCTCACTCGAGCACCTAGCACTGACCGCGCCGCTGCTCAGTGCACACGCTCACTGGTTACGAGCCGCTCCACACATCCGACCGCGCACGTTGATGCTCTACCACCTCGGGCGACCCGCACCGGTACATTTCGGCGAGCCGTTCTTACGCGGTGTCACGCACTTGTACACATCCACGCTCACCGGCTTCCGCTCGACTTCACCCGCCACCCTCCCCGCACTCACACACCTTGCTCTCACCACCCGCGCAGCGCAACCCCAAACCGTCATCGATGAAGTCATTGCTAGCGCACGTTGCGTACTCGCTACATGCCCGAACCTCTCCATCCTCGTCCTCTCACTCGACCACGTCAACTTTGCCATTCCCAGCAGCAGCAGCAGCGTCGGCAACAACGGCAACGGCACGTTACAGTACCCTGGGGTACCTGCTATCACCCTCCCGCAGGCGTGGCGACTTGCGCTTGTGCGCCAGCGTGACCCTCGCCTGCACGTCTTGCCTTTGCGTTGCATCCGCGACTCATGTGGCGGGACGTTGCAGGTGGTGACGGCGGTGATGAAAGTGAAGTCACCATAACGGGTGGGGTACGGGACGTGTTTGCGTACGCGCAAGCGTGGCGCGAAGCTGAAGCATGTGGTGCGACCTCCGACTTGCTACGACTTGCGGGTGAAGTCGCCGCGCGCAATGACGACCTCGAGTCTTGGAAAGAGGACGAATGGGATCTAGATTTGATTATGGCGCCTGGCTACGTCCACGGTCGATCTGCCGACGAAGGCGAGACTGATACCCGTGAGTAGATTTCAAATGACCCATCTGCTTTGTGCTGATCTCCTCTGCATAGCAGCTGTGCAGTGGTGAAACATTCTGATCTTTCTTTTTCTGGGTCTTACATCATGCATCATGACCGGCAATCCCGAGGGTGGAGCCGTGGGCGGGTGATAGCCGTGCCCGAGTATCAATCCTCCTCTCCATCCATTCAATGTTCCATCCCTCCGTGCTGTGTAGACGCCGCTCTCACATGTCATCCGTTCATTATCGCAGGCTTCCATTCGCCGTGATTCGATCAGCCTCCAGTAGGTTATCTATTTTCCTTCTTAATCAGTACTACCGGTTGCAACCCTCACTGCATCTATGATAAACACATACCCCTCTTCTATTGTATTGTCTGTACGCCCCGCTTCTATCGAACGAATTCGAAACATAAAGAAGCCTGTTCGCCTTCACACATTGTATATTACATTTTGATCCACCACCCAATCATGCTGTACAGTAGCAACGCGATGTCGAACTAAGCACGCTTATCTTTTGTCTATCCCTTTTGAGGTACACGTCCGATGCGTCCTATCTCTGTGGCGGATAGTAAATATGAACACTGTTTCGTTGCTCCCTCAGCACAGCCGACTTCCCGCGTTCGATCGTGATCTCCCGTTTGAATTCAATCATCCAATCATTCGTTCATTACCAACTTACCTTACAAGCGCACCTACAACCTTTCCTGTTCCGATGCGCCCCAATTAAAAATGTTCCAGATGCCGTCTGGCGCGCATTGCCTCCACAAGTGCCTATAACGGTACTGTACTGTAGGGACCAAACCTCAGCTGGCCATTGATCACGCGCCGGTGACCACCCTAACCATAATCACACCCCGCTGCCAACTTTGGCAGCTCCCAGGGAGTGGTACTTGTACCGTGACTGTACTTTCGAGCAAGTGTGTGCGAGTAAATGTTATGACCACCACAACCAACACCCCCCCCTTTTTTTTTTCTTCGTCCGCCTGGGCGTTTCGACTCGCGTTTTGCCGCGCCTATATCAGTTATGGGGGAATTGGGTGGGGCGCGGTAATGTTTTCTTTTTCCGGTTCTTTCGTTGTTGGTATATTGATACCGACCGAGAGGGCGTCTATCGTCGTCGTTCGTCGTCGTCGCCGCCACCCCAAAGTGATTGACTCTGGGCGTTTTGGGTCTTTTTCAAAACTTTGTTCCCCCAAGGTACACCTGAAACAAGTTCCAATCCAACCCCATTCTGCTGATTGTGGTACAACCAGGGATTAGCCATGATGTCCATATAAGTGCATTCGGTGCCAATGTATATAAACACCACATGTGAGACGCATTTACACGCGTAAAGTAATAGGAGGAATGGAGAGGATGACTGAGCGCTTGACATGTTGGGCCTGAACATAGAACTCGCGCGCTCGCGCCGGGCCCTTACACTCGTCACGTTGTTCACATTCTTGTGTCGCTCCTTCCCTCTTGATGAAGTGCGGTACCAGTGAAAGTTCATGTCCTGTCATGTGGCAATCGTTTAGCGCCTGGCCTGGCGCCTTAACAGCTCTTCATACGGTCTTCTCGGGAACATAAGGCCGACCGAACTAATATCGCCCTTCCAGGGCAAAGCCCCTTGGCTATAAATTCGCGATTTCTGACTCATGACAGGTTACGTGAAGATAAAATGTTGATGCACTGTGATGACAGCTCACGGTGGCGTGCCAGGTGAGGCGTATTGCGCCCTTCCAAACTGGGACCTCCTCGTGTTTTCCCGTCAATGTCAGTTAGACTTGGCGCTGCAAATCAGCCCGTGGTCGAAGGTAGGTCGTGCCTTGGGGCGTCATGTCGGCATGATAGCAGGACTGGTGCGATAAACCGGCAATCCATTATCTTACGGGCGTTTTCTGATCTTTATGGGGTACGATAGGAAAATCGAGACGAACTGTTTGCATCAGAGAATTTTTATTACAGTACCTTCAATTTGGTGTGCCCTCATCAGCGCGTCGAGTCCTGGACAAGCAGGAGCGTTCAGTTGAACAGGGCTTATAGCTAGTATATCGAGACCCAGTTTTAAAAAGTAACCGTGATGACACTCTGCTACATGGAGCTGTTCTAACCCTCATGTAGTGATCGCCGGTTTTCCTCGAGCTGGATTGAGAGTCCATGATCAGAAGAATGATGACATATAAGGATACCAGAATGCGGTGATCTATAAATTTCCAGGAAGGGCGTGAATAGGTGATTTGCGGATGCAATGATTGGAATTTACAGTGGAGGGACGACCAGCGGCGTCGAACTTTGAAATTTTTGAAACGAAGACACTTACGCCTGAAGACATTAACCAATGAGCGATACGTAGTGCATCAGTCAGGAAGCGCCCCTTCGGTTCCAACGTGGGACAGAGATAACCGAATGGAATTTTCTCTTAGATGACCCCCCGTCAACGTCACGGTGAACCGGTTAATAGAGTCAGGGGTGGGTGGGAAAGATCTTGGCTCTCTTGAGTAGCTGTTCGGAGACTTACCTGGCCCTCGAGAGCATCATCATATTCCGTAAGCCCCGGGACGACAGCAAAACCGTGGACCGGCGTAGACTCGGAGTACTAGTTGCACTTTGGATGACTGACGACTTTAGCCAAGGTTCAGTATTCGATGATGTCCGTCTCACCATGCTCGGAGCCCAATCATCTTGAGCTTGATAGCTACCCCTCAGTTGGAGATGGGGACATGGGTCGTCCTAAGTGCTAGTCATGGTGGCGAGAAACCCTAGTTAAGCGGGATCTTGACTAATACTCGCAGCCGACTCGATAGCCGACTCGCACTGGCACCTTTCGGCATCAGCAAAAAAGCACGGTCTTGGTTAGGCCTCAACTAGGCCCTGTTAGGGACATGTTAGGGCCTTATAAGTGTCACTATATGTACTATATCTAGTACCCTAGTATATGACATTGTAATTCATTGCAAGAGAGTAGGGGAGTTGGCTAGCCACCACAAGGGTACAAAAGGGTAGTGCATCTTGCAATATCTGGTATATATGTTAGGCATTACTAGGCTACTAGGTGCCCACAAGACTTGTTAGAGAGTAGCCAATATGGCTAGCCTAGGCTGCCTAGTAGCCATTGCAAGGTATAGAAGGGTAACACTACTTGTCAGGATTTACTAGGGAAGTGTATCTATGCTAGGCCTTACTAGATGTCTCCCAGACAAGGCATACTTGGCCAGACTGTTGTACATTATAACCATTCTATACCACGCTGGTAATAAAACTTGTATTGGCACTATCTACTACATGCATAGCTCACTGCTGGGCACAAGCAACGGCCCCAAATCTGAAGTGTTGCGATAACGACGGGACACCAACTGCCATCCATAAATTCTTAAAGGCTTGTAATCTGGACATAACGAACGCACCATCTTTCATGCACGCCCGATCTCCTTGCAGTACCCGCATGATGTTGTATAGCTGGTCAAATGCGAGAGCTTGTGCGCAATCTAAAGCAAATGTTTTGAGCAGACACTCGAAGTGAGGGGAGATTACGGCCATACCACGACGGGATATGAGCCAGTCTGCAGGTACATGCGAGATATCAAGACGGAAGTTAAAGTCCCCGAAAAGAAACCTAAAGTGAAAACGATTGGTGATATCTGGGAATAGAACTGTAAATTGGTTGGGTATGTGGATTGGGCGACAGATCCCAGACCTTCAGCTACCATGCGTGGGTCATCAGCGTTGAGGAAATCGTCCACCGCTAATTCATTCTGCGCCAATTCTGTCTCAACCTCGGCTCGCCCCGAAAATATTAAAGACATACCTTGATTTTCGCTAGATTGGCTAATCGACTGGGGGGGCATTGCCCTCATGAGCTACGTTCACCCTACGTCAGGGACCTTGGGGGGACTACACTCAGGAAGGTGTAACGTTACCAGCTAAATGCACGTTGACAAACAGTATTGTCGTATTCACAATCTTCAAACTGATCCCAACGGCACCCTTGTTACCAACCCGGCCACCAATGAGTCCTGTAGTCACCAGCAAACCACATTCTCCCGCAACAAATTGGAAAAAGAAAAAGAGAAGGGACGCACCCTGGACGAGGTGTTTTGCATCGCGATGCACGAATACGGCGAGGTATGGACCCATCATGCGCTTTGACGAGCATCTCATAGGGCCCTTTGGTGTTATTGCGGCGACGTCGCACATCGCTGGCCGAGGACACGTGTCTCAACTCGGGATGCGAATGGTTCTGATGATGGTGATGGTGATGATGCCTGTCCTTTCCGCTCTCGTCCACCCGCCAGGACCGACGACAGTCATACCGTGCATGAAAAAGACCTCCCTGATCGAGGTCCAGCCGTGCGTGTGCGGCACAGGCTCATCACCGTCCGACTTGTGGGCCGCCACGCGACTTTCGTGAGGCGATTCGGATGGATCGTGCTCATCGTTGGGCTGTTCTTTGTCTCGTCTTTGTCTCTTTCGCGGTCCTTGTCCTTGTCGCCGCCGCCCAATTTGAAACCTGCGCAAAGGCCGAGTGGGATGCCCGAAAGACTGAGGTACACTTGACCAGCGCTGGCGCATACAGGGGGTAAGTCATATAGAGAGAGAAGAAGGCGATAGCATACATTTCAAGCTACTGAATATATGATGTCAGTTTACAGTACTATGACACAGCTAAATCACTTACCTCCTTGACCTCTTTCGACCCCTTCTTGTCAATGGTGTCACCATGATGCTGCGATAGTGTATGATGAGAGCCAGACATGGTGAAGGAAGAAGACTAACAGACAGTGGGGGATGACAGTGTGATGACACCAATTTAAATACCTAAGACGGGATTCAACTTCAAGTTGATGGTCATCGGGTCGGACCTCGGCCAAGACGGGCGTGTAAGCGGGCGCCACATAACCTCAGGCCAAGGTCACGCTGACCTTATGTCATGAGAAGACGGGAGCTCCTTGCAAGTTTTGGTCGAACGTGATGAGCTGAGCCGCTCGAACGATGCCATGTGTGCCGTCAATCCCAGTTGTGTTAGCCAGACGTTCGATGATGCGGCCCTTCGTCGATACTATCTCCAACATCAGAGACTGCCTATTGGAGATCGTGAATTTCAACATCAAGGTGCGTCACCATTTTTACGTTGCTATATGGCTGCTGATCGATACCAGGGCCAACAATATGTCTGTGCTGGCGAGCTTGTCACGTTGCAAACCTTGACGAAATCTCAAGGTGCAGAAGGTCGATATCACTAAGGCACGTATTCTTAGATTTCTGGCTATTCGTTACGCTCACTATCGTTGTCCAGCTGACTGAGAAATTTGGTCTCGCTAAAGTTAAGGATATGCTGAAGGACATCGTCAACAACTGCTATGACCATGCCCTCGAAAAGCAAATGACCGAAGGTTATATTGTGCTTGAACGTGGTCTCACCACCATTCCTCTCGCAGGCATCGATGCTCCTTTCCACTCACGTTACATCTGGTCTGGCGTCATGCCCTTCTGTGCATGTGAGTGTAGTTTGGCTTTTCCCTCTTGCTCAATCTAAGTGACCCTTCAGATCTATCGAAGAAAATCCCATCCACTCTCCTGGACTCGTTGCTTCTCGAAGGCATCTATATCCCTAACTTAATTGCATCACCCTTCGCCATCAACAAGGCCTATGCCGAACTCATCTATAACCACACATTATCTCCACGGCTCTCGAAAGTTCTTTACAAATGGGATGAAGAACACTGGGATGCCCCCGAGCAATGGCAGAAGCTCTCCTGGGTTCTGCTAGTTGAGCTGCTATCTTACCAGTTTGCTTCCCCTATGCGCTGGATCGAAACCCAAGATCTATTCTTCGGACAGTACAGGTTTGAGCGCTTCATCGAGATTGGCCCATCCTCAACTCTCACTGGTATGGCTGTACGCACCCTCAAGGCCAAATACGAGGCAATGGATGACTCAACTAGCGTTGTCCGTCGAGTATTCTGTGCTCCAAAGCATCAGAAGGAGATCTATTATCAGTTCGAAGATGACCTTGAGGTAACATCTGGACAGACGCAGCCAGTGAAACAGCACCTCCGGCACCCACTCCACTACCAAGTGTGCCAGTCGCAGTTGCTACCGCTACTCCGGCTGCCGCCGGTCCTGCTGTTACGATCGAAGACACTGAGATCGGTGCTGTCGACATCCTTGCTGCGATTGTCTCTCAAAAGTTAAAGAAGCAACTCAGCGAAATCCCTCTCTCCAAGTCCATAAGGGATCTCTCTAATGGCAAGTCGACCCTTCAAAATGAGATTATGGGCGGCCTTCAGGGCGAGTTTTCATCCGCGCCTGATAAGGACGAGGAGCCGCCGCTCAAGGATCTTGGCGCTGCCCTTGCACCTGGTCACTCCAGCAATCTCAGGTTATATTCCACTAATCTCGCGTCGGGTGGCAAGATGCCCGGTGGTTTCAACATCTCAAGTGCGAAAGCTCACATTTCTAAGGCATGGGGCTTGGGTCCCCAACGCGCCGACGCCATGCTACTGATTGCTACCACCATGGAGCCTGCCAAGCACATGGGGTCAGAGGCCAAGGGCAAAGCTTGGCTCGACGCCGCTGCACAAGTCTATGCTCAGCGTGTAGGCATCACTCTTTCTACCAGTGGTTCCGGCAGTGGTGCCGGAGGACGATCTGGAAGTCGTACGTGTTGCCTTCCCTTTTTTTGTCTTGAGAGATCTGGCTGCTGAAAGAGAGATAGCCTGCTCCGTTGGCCACGGTTGATCTGTCCCCGCTCGGCGCTCGGCGCACCCGTCACAACCTTTGAATGATTCAGCGCACTGCTGATTTCGCTTCACGATGCACTCACAACGCTCAGGGGTTGCCACTACTACCGCATCAGGCTCGGACCCGAAACCGCACATATCGCTAGCCAACTTGGCAAAGAAGGTGCTTCCCCCCGACACGACTCAGTTCATCGCATAGCGCCGCTATCGTCCTCCGCAACTCTTCGATCTCTCATTTACGTGCCTTCGCGTCCGACGGGTGGGTGGTGCCGCGAGTTGGTTGTTGTTAGCCGCCACGCGCGGTGGTGGGGCTGCTGCTGGGGGAACGACAGTGAACGGACCGTGGCGCATGCCGATCGATAGTGCAGACGCTGCTCCTGCTGCGGAAGGTGTACCAGCATGAGCGTGACCAATAATGATGGACTTTGATATATATATACATCCATAATACATATATCAGAGAGCAAAGTAAGCATCGAGTGTGGTGAGCCCATCCACTGACCTGGACCTCGCACCCTTGGTACCACATTAGTAGCCTCCCCAGCTCTTACAAGATGCCCCATTGGATCTTACAATAGCATTAGTAGGTAAAATTTCACCTACTGTATAATGAGTACCCTAGTAGAGCCATATAATGCCCTAGGTACTATGTTAGTAGCCTTCCTGGCTCTTACAAGATGCCCCACGGCGCCTTACAATCATGTTACTAGGTAAATTCTAGCCTACCGTACAATGAGCGCCCTACTATCAACATATTAGCATACAAACACACTAGTACAATATTAGGTATCACTTTAGTAACCTTCCCAACCCTTACAAGACATTCTGCCATGCCTTACAGTTACATTAGTAGGCACAACATATCCTACTGTATGTTTGGAATCCTAATGTCAATATAGTAACATATGTAATGTTCATCATAGCGTAGTGATCACATAGTAATGGCACCAAAACCCTAACCTTACATAACAAAATGCGGTAGCCATGTTAGGTTTTAAGTTTTTTGCTGATGTCAATATTCCGACTAGGTCCATCATGATGCGGGCCTCCTTTCTCATGCCTTTATCGCTGCGCCAAACACACTGGGGTGGATTTCATATCCTTCTTCCCTACTTTTTTCTCGGACTGGACTTGGTCAACGAATTCATAGGTTTTCCCCTAATTTCAATTCCGTCCTCAGCTCCAATTTCTTCGTCAATTCGATGTTCCCACTCAACGCGTATACCTTTCTTCTCGCGCTGACACCAAAATAGAAGACTCTGCCTGATGCACCGAAATATAATAAGCTGGATGAGGGAAGAAAGACACGTCTCTCTCGTCAAATTCCATTAAATGCTTGCATATATATAAAGCAAGGACCGGTTAGTAGAAAGCGACTTCTTGTATTGGCTCACCATCCCACAGAGAGATTTTGAAAGCTCAGAAAAGAGAAATTGAGGCTGTGCACTCGCAACGGTTGGACCAACTTAAGCATAAGGAGGTTTGGATTTCAGCTGCTCAGACGCTTGAAGTGTCCACAGTGGTCTTATTAATAATTTGAAGAAAAGTCATGGATGGTACGTATACCTTTCCTCGCTAGCTATCAATCATCGACTAGAGAATTGTGCGCGTAGACCGCAAGGTGTCAACTGATAGCAGAGTCATGTCAACAAGTTGTTCTTCAAGCTGAACCTGCCTCGCAGGCGAGCGGTTCCAGAAGGAGATTTATAGATGGCTTACCCCTGTAGATTCGTCGGAAACCAATTACCGCGCGAAATGTGGGACCGTTATTGCGCAAGCCTGGGACGACGCTTCCAAGGAATGGAAAATGGCTAGCTTCTGACGGCAGACGTATATGCTTCTCTGACTCCCTAAGAACTCGGATTTGGAGATGGTTTAAGGGTTTCTCTCTTGCCGATCAACGATCGCACTACCGATGCTTGTAACTGGCTCAGAGAAGAGCATTTTTAGGTATGTCACGCCCATCCTGAAACTCCAGTAGGGTCGAATGAAGACCTGGCCGGTGCAATGCTTTCATTCGGTTGCTGTGTTATCCGAGTCCTATTGTGTTTACCTTACCCATGTTATCATGGTGTCTCGTATGTGCAGTGCCACCAGTAGTCACATCGAATCGCTGCTCTTGCCAGCTTGCCCGTGGTGCGAGCTTACTGGGAACTTGAATATGTTTGAGATTGGTGATTGTTTCTGCTCAGATATTAAAAAACATAGCATATAACTGGCTATTTAGATGAATTATGAACATATACTCTAGCCCAATTTGATCCGTGCACAAAGTTTGCCAGGTCCAGCCGAGTTTCATTTGGCCCTGCAATCCAGAAAGTGTTAGATCTCTGCAAATATGGTCGGTGAATATGGGGAATCCATAAAAGAAGTTCTCCCTGTTCCCCACACATCCAACCATCATCATTAATACGGAATCTGCTCATGAAATCATCTTCGATTTTGGTGCGTCCGGTACTCTGGCCTGCTACCCCATCTGTTGCAACATCCCACATACGAATCGTGCAATCTCCGGAGGCCGTTGCTACGCGCTGACCGTCCGGCGAGAATGCAACAGATTTTACCCAACCGGCATGCCCAATTAATGGGCCCGCTACGACCCGTCCTGTTGAAGCATCCCACACGCGAATTGTGCAGTCATCCGAGGCAGAGGAAATGCGCTCCCCGTCTGGCGAGAACGCAACAGAAAAGACCTGTCGTGTGTGTCCAGTAAGCGGGCCCACTACGGTCTTTCCTGTTGTCGCGTCCCACACGCGAATCGTATGATCGTCCGAGGACGAGACGATGCGCCGCCCATTTGGTGAGAATGCAACAGATCTGACCCTATCTCTGTGTCCAGTAAACGGGGCTGCTGCAACCCTCCCCGTCGTGACATCCCAAACGCGAATCGTGCGATCTTTCGAGGCCGAGGCGATGTGCTCCCCATCAGGCGAAAATGAAACAGAATAAACTCTGTCGGTGTGCCCAGTAAACGGTACTGCTACCACTTCTCCTATCGCGGCATCCCACAAACGAATCGTCTGATCGTCTGAAGCTGAGGCGAGGTGTCGTCCGTCTGGCGAGAACGCAACAGATCTGACGACATTGGTGTGTCCAATAAACGGGCCCACTACAACCTTGCCTGTTGTGGCATCCCACACCCGAATCGTGAAATCTTGCGAGGCCGAAGCAATGCGCTGCCCGTCTGGTGAAAATACAACAGAAAAGATCGGACCGATGTGTCCAGTAAACGGGCCCGCTATGACCTCTCCTGCGGCGGCACCCCACACCCAAATCATGCCACCGTACGAGGCCGAGGCGATGAGCTGCCCGTCCGGTGAAAATGCAATGGCTCTGACCGGTTGAGTGCGAGCAGTAAATGGGCTCGCTACCTCTCCTGTTGCGGCGCCCCACATGCGAATCGTGCCATCGAAGGATGCTGAGACAAGGCGCTGCCCGTCTGGCGAGAATGCAATAGAAACGATAATATTGGTGTGTCCAATAAATGGGCCTGCTATGACCTCCCCTGTTGCAGCATCCCACACGCGAATTGTGCAGTCGTTGGAGGCCGAGGCAATCCGCCGCCCCTCTGGCGAGAATGCAACAGATCTGACAAAACCGGTGTGTCCAGTAAACGGGCTCGCTAGGACTTCCCCTGTTGTGGGATCCCAGACGCAAATTGTGCAATCCTCCGAGGCCGAGGCGATGCGCTGCCCGTCCGGCGAAAATGCAACGACTCTGACCGGTTGAGTGTGACCAGTAAATGGACCCGCTACCTCTCCTGTTGCGGCATTCCACATGCGAATCGTGCCATCGATGGATGCCGAGGCAATCCGGTGCCCGTCTGGCGAGAATGCAACAGAAGCGACCTTCTCGGTGTGTCCAGTAAACGGGCCTGCTATGACCTCCCCTGTTGCAGCGTCCCACACTCGAATCGTGCGATCGTTAGAGGCCGAGGCAATCCGCCGCCCCTCAGGCGAGAACGCGACAGATCTGACCCGACTGGTGTGTCCAGTAAACGGGCCCGCTAGGGCCTCCCCTGTTGTCGTATTCCAGACGAGAATCGTGCAATCATCCGAGGCCGAGGCAATGCGTTGTCCGTCCGGCGAGAAAGAGATAGAGTTGACCGATTTGGTGTGCCCAGTAAACGGCCCTGCTACGGCCTCCCCTGTTGTGGAATTCCACACGCAAACAGTGTAACCCCCTGTCGAGGCAATGTACTGCCCATCAGGTGAGAATGCGACAGACTTGACGTGACCGCGATGTGCCGCGATTGTCATTTCCAATGGTGGCCAATGAGACAACTGCCCGCGGGCCAAGGACAAAGTGTGAGGAAATAGACCAAGGTAATGCTTGACGATGGGGGAAGAGGATGGTGCGAAAGGTATAGCAGAGATATAAATATGTGGGGCACTCCTTGATATGGCCATCCCAAAGTACCGCACAAACGCGGACCCATCGTTCACCAACGACAACAAATCGTCCACCTCAGCTTGGAAAGGCTGTTGCATCTTTATACACAAGTCAGTACATGTCATATTGAATTATAGGATGTACGTACCTTCTGCTGGTCAGACTGCAACCATGTCTTCAAGGACAACAACGTTGGCAAAGCAAGGCCCACTCGGCTCTTGACGCTAAGCACTTCTAGCCAAAACAGGAACGTCGTTTCAAAAAAGGATCCAAGTTTCAGGAAGAGGTCGCGCTCGAAAGGAATGTGTTCTAGATGGTTATCCCAGAAAATGCAGGAATACGATAAGGAAGGCGGAATGTATTCGGCAATTCGAGATTCAAGGTCAGGCACATCGATGTTGGCAACATATGACGACTCGAGTTTACAAATGTTGAATTCCAGGGTGTCGAGCATTAGATTCAGGCAAGAATGTGCCAATTGACGGTGCGCATCCCCAAGGTCCACATAAAAGGCATTACTCTTCTTGCTGGTCAGAAAGTCGCGGAAGGAGGTATGGAGAGGAGCAATAGGACGTGTCTGATCAGGTGATGTGACATTACTCAGCAGTGAGCCGAGTTGATGGAGCATCTCAAGAACGGGTTCGAAATCCTCGGAGTCGTCAATGGGGGCATACCGACGCAGGACAATTAAGGAAGAGATGGAAAGCGGTTCGGTCGCAGCAAAGAGCTGTCCCATGACGGACCGGAATAGAGTCTGTGCTTCTTGTGGTTCGAGATACCCTTCTAGGACTTCCGTGTATAACTTGTCCAACGGATCTTGTCCATGGAGACCTCGAGAGTGTCCCAACAGGCGCTGTACGCATTTGTTCTTGCTGAACCCAAAACTGGCAGGAGGCTTATTTATGAATCCAGACGCAACGGCTGCCCATTGGAACAGGCCCTCTGCTGCCTTCGCTAACTCGCCACCATGGTCTTTGAATACGTCAAGAGGGAGCTCGGCCTGAAGATACACGGCAATATCTTGCTCCGTCTTGGCAGCGAGCTTGGGATCATCCATGTAGAGGGTGTCGACAGATAATGCGTTTGCGAACGCGGATTCGATACCGTCCTCCAGCCTCGAGGTGACGAGAATGCGGAATTGTAATGGAAGATCGACGAGATGTTGAGCAAGGAACGTGTGTAATCCGACCTTGCCGATTATGGCTCCACTCTCATCTAAAGCGTCGATAACAATAAGAATTGGACTGGGAAGTGGCAGGTGCTTGAGCGGTTCGAGGAGGAGGGATTGAAAGAGTAGGCGATAATCCCGAGTTCCACAAAGAGACGGGTTCTCCTTAAGGACCCTCACGAGGGCGAGTTTGAACGCAGAATTGCGATAGGAAAGGTCACGAGCGATAGTCGTGAAGAGCTGGTAAGCCTCGTCCTTCGACTGCTCTTTCCGCACAAAAGCAAAGTAGGAGCCGAGACCCTTCCTGTCAAACGACGGGCAAGCTCATGCGCAATCGATGACTTTCCCGTGCCTGCCTGGCCGAGGAGAACCAGCCCACGTTTAGATTTCGGATTCTCGATCCACTTGGCAATGTGATCCAGAAAATCTTCGCGTGTGCTTGGAAGACAGCGCCTCTCATCGCCGAATCGCCACCCTCCCCTGTAAGGCAATTCTCTGATTATTGCACCCATTTCTGTGTTCACCTGGTCAGATCGATGATCCGATGATCTTGTGTCTACCAGAATTACGCACCAGCTTGTAGTACAGTAATTTCAGTGGTGACAGTAGCACTGGCGAGGAAATTTTCTCGCAGTTGGGCGAGTGTGGTGCGGTAGCGTTCGACTTTTTTGTCAGCTCGTCCGCCAATATTCTTCAATGTCCGCTTTCCTAAAGATCACATGTTAAAATGGGCAAGGAGAGAAGTCAGACGACGTGCCAACTTGGACATCCTTGGCATACGATACAATGAATTCGGCAGATTTAGAGACGCACTCCAGCATCTCATCGAGGATTTTTGCTTGCGTAGACGCCGGTTGAATGTTCCTCAATAGATCCGCCTCCTTTGCAAATTCGAACGCATTCCGTATCGACTCAAGTAGCGTTCGGACGTTGTCGTCACGTTGAAACTGGTGTAGCAAGGTCTGGTGGTGAGGCGGGAGAAAAAGTGTGAATATTCCATATCCTCCGACAAGGCAAGAACACGGACCTCAGGGATCTTTGAGAGCAGGCTCCATGCTAGCTTGGCGTGAGGGATTTGCTAAAGAGCAAAAGTTAGCTCAGAGGAGCAGGCAAAACTGATATTAGGTATACATCAGCAATTGGGTGAATAATTTCCATCACGCATTTGATAACATTGACTGTACTCTTCCATGATTTTACCGCATCCATAGCTTCTTCAGCATGATCGAGAGTACGTGATAGAGGGGTGGAAACTGTCGTGGATTGTATGAGTTCGCTGTTGGAGACATTATGACGCGTAGCGCCTCCTTCAGCAACAGTGTTGGCCGTTTCGGAGGATGCGGGGTTCGGAGTGTTGACTGCCACAGTCAGAGAGGAACTCGTGGCCACCGACATGGTGATCGCTAGCACTGTGGCCGGCACTCCTGTACGTCCAGCATGTCCGCCAGTACTGGCGAAAACAATGTCAAGTTCTTCAAAAGGACATTTAGCTATACGTATGAGTAATTCTAAGGAGCAAACGAACCGTGTCGGGGTTGACAGGTGACCTCCTCCCTTCCAACAAGGATGTCGGTCGTCATTGTCTTGTTCGCATAAAGAGATATCGTAATACAGGAGCGTAGTTGCACAGCACTGGAGGAGACTCAGTTGCACATAATAATAAAACTTTGACATTTCTTACAATGTGTTGACGGTTTCGTTCCATTCGACGCGTTGCGCAACCCTCCGCACAGGTTGTGACTGCCACGTATTCTCCCCACAGGTTACCGTAACATAAAATTTTCTATTTTCGCCAAGGATGGTCTTGAGACGGGGAATGGTATGCGCTCTGAGGACTGACAGGAGACAGAAATTAAGTACTTGTCAGATCGAAAACATAAAAGATACGCACCGGTGACCTGGAGAGGGAGCAAGCTTGGTTGAATTTCTCCGGCCTGCGGGCGACTGATAGACTGTATGTTAGAGGGTTGAGAACCTGAGCTATAGCGATGATAATAAGGGGGGAATCGGCTGTGAGAGACCTTTGGCATACGAGTTCGGGATCATCGTGTTGAGAATGTCTTCCGTAGATTGAAATCCAGGTAAGAGGGAAGAAAGAGTATGAGAACACGAGGCAACCAAGCCCTAAACAAGCTGACATGTACGGCCTGTAACGGCCATAGTCAAACATTCACAGTCCTCACGTCTCACAGATCTCACACGGAACCGGTGCTCCTTCCTCATCTCGATGCGGAGAAGCTTAGCTCGGAGAACACGTCAACGTCGACGTCACGGTGATCAACTTCACCAAACTGCTCAAGCCACGGTTATTCAGGCTCCTAGGACCTAGGTTTCCCGAGCTATTTCAAGTTGTTTTCTCGACCAGCTGTTAGTTCTTGAACCCCGTCTTTTCTCTCCTGATTTGCATTGATATCCTAGCGTAGTTGTTACGCAAGACGTGTTCACATTCTCTCTTTCAACGGCATCTGAATTGTTGGTTTCTATATCACAGATCCTACTCAACCATCATGACCCTGAGGTCCTACAGCATCACCAAACTAGTCTGTTGATCATACGCTGCGTCACACATATAAATCGACTATGCCGAACTCATCGATCCCCGGAAGTTATTGCAGCAAGGAATTCTTTTATCTTCCTTGAGATATCTTATGTTTAGGATGTGATTGGACCTTCTCCGAGTCCTTTACTTCAGGGAAGCTTTCTTTTGGTCGTTGGACAAATGTATGTAAGCCCTAACGTTCAATGAATTCTTGCAGGCTGCCGGTCATTTGAACTCCTCGGAGTCCCTCGCCATTATGAGAGCTACCTTCGTGCCATTAGAGGGGTTGCCAACATGTGCTGTTTCCATGTTGAATGGTCGCGATTCAAATCGTGAGCACGGAGGGCATTAACCCCGGGACCACTTTGAAATGGTTTCGTTCAGGGCCCGTGCATCACTGGCAGAAGAGGGGAAAATTCACCAACTTTGACTCGCCAACACAAGCAATTGAGCAAAGTTGTCACAAGGATTTTAACCTAGTTCATCTGCGTCTTGTACAAAGAAGCTGTTTCTCTGAATTCTGTAATACAAGTTGTTCTACCCTTGTTATTCTCTTTCATGTGCTGCCTTCATTTATGTGCCAATGATACTAGATTAGCGACGCGGGAGAACATCATTACCTTGCTTGCAAGGTATTCTGTAGGAGTCGAAAGTCGCCTTCTTACTAATCCGGTTAGTAATCCTCTTCACGTGGTCTTTTTCCCTATATTGGCCATCCGTCCTGCTTTTTCTGGTCTTCCGTCCCTTTTTCCACTCGTTCACCTACTTAATCTGTACGTCCCGCGACATAGAAAACATTTGTTCATGCTTGTAACGAGTATGTTATTCACACGCTCCGATTCGTTCCCATGCATCGGGGAGCGAAATTCGGGACCTGCGTTCTCGCACCCGCTAGCCTTCACTTGCACATATCTCCTCGTCCCACAATTCCTGGATATCGACATCGACATTACGATCTTCTTGAAGAGGTGTAATCTGTGACACGTCGGAAGAGCGTTAGGGCGTCCAGGTCCGGACACAAAACTCTATGCCATCTAGCCAAAAAAATTCTTGTAAGCCGCCTTTTCCTTTTCTCGCTGAGACTTTTTGCGCTGTCGGAGATGCTCGAGCTCTGCAGCGATTGCTTTGTCTTCCTTTGCTAGTGAAAACGCTTCGAGGAATGCCCCCTCCGCCGCTTCGCCTTCCTTGAGCGTGAGTTGAGGAAGGCCCTGTCGATACAATGCTTTCGCTGCAAAGTGTGACACACAGGTCACAGTAAGCATCTTCAAAACGTGCACCTTCAAGAAAAAAAAAAAGCAGTACATACCGCAATCGGAGTCGCTGAGCTTCAGTAGACCGAGCACGGTAGATGTCGCGCTGAACGCGATGCGGGCGCCCGCGGTGCCAACAGGTTCCTTGAACGCTGCGAGAGCCGAGTTGAGCAACAAGGGCGTGCGGAGGGTATTAAATTCTTCCGCCAGCTCCGGCGAGGCGTCGTCCGGCAAGACGGGGTGCACGTCGAGGTAGCGCAACGCCTTTTGCCACTTGGCGAGGGCGTGCCCTCCTTCCAGCGTGCGGTGCCAAGCTCGCGCAGCATGCGCGCAGCCTCGAACGCGACGGCTGGGTTTTGCGTGTCTTGTGTGTCGTCTTCGGGGTAGTCTTCGTACGGGTCGCCGTCGGACGCCACGGGCTGTTGCTCCGAGAGGGAGGAGTCGGAGGGCGAGAGTTCGCCACGGTCCGCGATTATGATAGGCTCTGTGGGGACGTCGCCAGGATTCATGGCGTGATTCTCGATTCGGCGAACTTTTTTGTGTGAAAAAAAAAAAGGATTGGAGTGGCATGGTAATGTGCGTTTACCCCTCTAGATCTATTACTTTCTTCATTGGTGATGTGACCTTTGTTGCTTATAGGTCTCTGGATTCTTCCCTCGTCCTCCGTAATGAGGGGGGTCCCTTCGTGTGGTGTCCGTCCCTGGCATCAAAATTGCGCTGACATCGCACTTGCGTTTGTCGGAGCTTCTGATGCCTGTGATAGGCGCTATTGTGGTGTCCCGCGATTGCGTCGCTGCCTCAGCTACCTCCACCGCCTCAGCGTTCAAATGTACCACCCATTCACACGCCTACCTCGATTCTGCTACAACCACTTCCTCGGACTCATATGTTCCCCTTGGTGTTTCCCGTGCGAAAGCGGTGCAAAATGGACGCCTTAGTGGATCGGTTTCACTGTGAGCCTTTCCTCTCCGTAATCCTCTCTGTCTGCACGGGAGACGGCCATTCTGTGTGCGTTTTATCTTCGCCCCTGTTTGCTGCTTGCCTGTGCCTTCTCGGAATGGTAGTTGGGGCAAAAGCTCCTCGCAGGTGACATGATCGGTCGCAGAGTTTCCTGTCCCCAACTGCCTCATTTGGCGTTGTGACACAATTTATTTGGTTGGCTTTGTTGAGACCTTATACGCGCCCAACGTTGCACTATTCAAGCCCGATGAAACATCGCCATTGCTGCAACATGGAAACACTGGACGAGTCGGATCTGGACAGATCTAACTCTTGCGCCCGTTGGTCCCTCTCACCCATCGTGGGCACGGTTTTACCGAGCACGCCGGAACGGTGTCCAGAATGTTCGTATTTTTCATCTCGCACGATGTACAGTTTACGCAGATTCCCCTTCATTTTCAGAACCTGTCGGTGATGCGACTGTAGAAACAGCACCGCCCGGTGAAAAAGCTTTAGAACAGGAAACGAAGCGGTTAGTTTAGGCGGCACGCCCACTACATTTTTAGCCTAAAGATAATGGCAATTGGTCGAGTTCCTGCAAGCACTATAACGCCATCATACTTTTTTCCTAACTACTTTTTACGACCCGCCTTTCTGCGTATTTGGGGGTGGCGCAACAGCTACACCCTCTGCTTCGCTCATCCAATCGACCTCTTCCATAAACGTCCTGTTGAACCTTCCCAAGCGACCCGTCACCTCGTTTTCATCCACTGCTCCCGTTTTCATCCACTGTACTCGACCTTGCACTCAAGCCCAGTATTCCATTACACCCGATCATGTTTTCGTTTCTCAAACTGTACCCGATCTCAGAAGGTGACATGAGGAAGAACATGTTGAGGCGATTCTCAAGGTTGGAGAAATGGGGGAAAGGTAGGCGCAGACTCGCTGGCCGTGCTCGTTCAACTCTGACCCTATGCATAATGTTGCGCCCATGGTATCCTTTGTGTGCGGCAAATACCTGTTCTTTTCATCATTTTTGGTAAGCAAAAAAAGCGTGCCATTGGATTGGCCAATTGGTGGCGTTGGTGTAGACGATGAAGAGGCACGGATTACCGTGCAGAGTGGGGATACTAGGGATGCGACGAGGCATATAGAGAGAATCAATGCAAGATCCAGAAATAGCGAATGAAAAAAGGGAATGACCTGCACTGCTTCATGCAAATTCAAGCAAGGTCGAGGCCGACACCGTCGGCACTTCTAGTTCCGCCAGGCGGTTCAGGATCATGATTTGTAATTGCTTACGTCGGCCGAGCCTTCTAATGAGGGGAGGATGACAAATCAAGTAGCGGCAACCAGCATTTTCAGGGAGGTGAGCAATAACGTGGATGCGATTGAAGAGTGTGCAGCAATGTGTAGGCCTCTTGGATGGCCGATGTCTCCGAGTCATTCCCGTGGCGGTAGCGGCGTCTTGGGCGCTAACCTATTTCCGCGCCCAGCTTGTCATCAACATCTTCGTTGCCGTCGTCACCTCATCATGAGCCACACCTCCTTTTCCACACTTTCACACCGCACACACCTACATTTATACAGATGCGCGGAGACAGGTCAATCATGATATCTTACCATCTTCAAACACTTCAAGCGCTGTGCACCAACGCCACGTCACGAATACATACCACACAAAGCGCCGCGAATAGGGACTACGGCCCTGCTAGATGGATGTTTTTGGCGTGCGTTGTTTCTTCTCCCAGATAACAAGCGGAAAATATTGTTATACATGTGGTGATGACCCACTGCCAGTCATTCTTGGAGGATCATCGATCGCGCTGGTGGACACCGCCAAAGTGCACAACTTCCCTAAGATTTGGTGCGCGACAAATACAGCACGATCTTGTTACATACTAGCATGACATCTTCGTTTCGTGCTGGACTGCCACGGCGCCCCACCCCACCCGCACCCACAAACGCAAATGAACAAAAAACTACAGACAATCGCCATGAGCTTGATAGCTACCCCTCTGTTGGAGATGGGGACCTAGGTTGTCCTAAGTGGCAGTCATGGGTGACGAGAAACGCTAGCTTTGCGGAATCCGGGAGTTGTTATCTTGACTAATACTCGCAGCCGACTCGATAGCCGACCGACTCGCACCTTTCAATATACTGTACTGTACCGCTGGTCCATCACGATGCGAGTCTTTTTTCTCATGCTTCTATCGCTGCGCCAAGCACACTGGGGTAGATTTCATATCCTTTTGCCTACTTTGTTCTCGGACTGGACTTGGTCCTACGCTTTCCCCTAAATTTATTAATAATTTCGCGTTTAGTTCCCAATCTTCGTCGCTTCAGTGTTCCCCAACCCATATGCCTTTCTTTCCTCATCCAGCTTATCATATTTCGGTGCATCAGGCCGAGCCTTCTATTTTGGTGCCAGCGCGAGAAAAGGCCACGCCCCGCATCAAGAGTGCCGCAAATTCTATCGAATGCCTGCATAAACATATAGCAAGGACTAATTAGAAAGCGACTTCTTGTATTGGCTCGCTATCCCACAGAAAGATTTTGCAAGCTTAGAAAAGAGAGAAATCGAGGCTGTACACTCGCAGCGGTTGGACCAACTTGGGCGAAAGGAGGTTTGGATTTCAGCTGCTCCGAGTCAGACGCCTGAGTGTCCACGGTGGTCTTGTTAATAATGTGAAGAAGTGATGGATGGTACCTAAACATTTCCCCACTAGCTGTCAATCATCGACTAGAGAATGTTGCGCGTAGTAGACCGCAAGGCGTCAATTGATAGCAGAGTCATGTCAACATGATATTGTTCAGGCTGTACCTGCCTCGCAAGTGAGCAGTTCCCGAAGGAGACTTATGGTTAGCTCACCCCTGTAGATTCGACGGAAACCAAATCACTGCGCAAAGTGTGGGACCGTTGCTAGGAGGGATGACACTTTCAAGGAATGGGAAATGGCTGCATCAGTAAACCTAACCAAAACTTTTTTGGGCTTGCTCAAGCTTGAGCAAGCTTGAAAGGACACAAAATAGCAAAAGTTCAAAAAGAACCTAAAATTACCCCAAAAGTTGTTTCTGCTGTATTTTCAAAAGTAAAAAAGGTGAAAATACAGTGATTTTACAGGCATTCTGTGGTATAAATAAAGTCAACTTTTTCACTTTTTCACTTTCCCACTTGCAGAAGTGAAAAAGTGCGAAAGTTTTTGCACCATTGACTGATGTGGCTCTTACTATAGACGGAAAACGTATTTTTCTCTGACTCCCTTCAAACTCGGATTCGGCCTAGAGTCGGGTTCTCGGGGGAATGGTTTAAAGTCTACAAGAGAGGCACTGGGTTCTCTCCTGCTAGTGCTGGTCAATGATCGCACTGCCGAAGTTTGTAACTGGCTCAAGGAAGATCACTTTGAGGAATGTTAAGCCCATCGTAAACCCCAGTAGGTTCGATTAGAATGAAGAACTTGAACTGACGATGCTTTCATTCGGTGTGCTCTGTTATCCTACTGGGTTTATCTTACCCATGTTATGATGGTCTCGGGTGTGCAGTGCCACCGGAGGTCACATCGAATCGCTGCTCCTTGCTAGCTTGCCCGTGGTGCGAGCTTTTTGGGAACTTGAATATGTTTGAGATTCGTGGTTATTTCTGGGCTCAGATATAAAAAAACATAGAATATAACTGGCTATTTAGATGAATTATGAACATATACTCTAGCCCAATTTGATCCATGCACAAAGTTTGCCAGGTCCAGCCGAGTTTCGTTTGCCCTGCAATCCAGACAGTGTTAGATCTCTCCAACATGGCCGGTGAATCTGGGGAATCCATAAAAGAGTTCTCCCTTTCCCACACATCCAACCATCATTATTGATGCGGAATCTATTCATAAATAATCTTCGGTTTTGGTGCGTCCGGTACTCTGGCCTGCTACCCCACCTGTTGCGACATCCCACACACGAATCGTGCAATCTCCGGAGGCCGATGCTATGTGCTGGCCGTCTGGTGAGAATGCAACAGATTTACCCACCAGCATGCCCAGTTAATGGGCCCGCTACGACCTTTCCTGTTGAAGATCCCATATGCGAATTGTGAATCATTCGAGGCAGAGGCAATGCGCTCCCGTCTGGCGAGAACGCAACAGAAAAGACGGTTGTGTGTGCCAGTAAAGGGCCCACTCGGTCTTTCCTGTTGTCGCGTTCCACACGCGAATCGTACGATGCCGAGGCCGAGGCGATGCACCGCCCATTTGGTGAGAATGCAACAGAACTGACCTCAGCACGGTGTCCAGTAAACGGGGCCGCTGCGCCTTCCCCGTCTTGACATCCCAAAGGCGAACCGTGCGATCCTTCGAGGCCGAGGCGATGCGCTGCCCATCGGGTGAAAATGCAATAGACCAAACTTTTGGGTGTGCGTAGTAAACGGTCCTGCGACGACGTCTCCTGTCGCAGCATCCCACAAACGAATCGTCTGATCGTCCGAAGCTGAGGCGATGTATTGTCCGTCCGGCGAGAACGCAACAGATCTGACAACATTTGTGTGTCCAGTCAAATGGCCCACTACGACGTTTCCTGTTGTGGCATCCCACACCCGAATCGTGCAATCTTGCGAGGCCGAAGCAATACGCTGCCCGTCTGGTGAAAATACAACAGAATAGATCGAACCGGTGTGTCCAGTAAATGGGCCCGTTATAACCTCTCCTGCGGCGGCATCCCATACCCAAATCGTGCAATCGTACGAGGCCGAGGCGATGCGCTGCCCGTCCGGCGAAAACACAACGGCTCTGACTGGTTGAGTGTGACCAGTAAATGGGCTTGTTACCTCTCCTGTTGCGGCGCCCCACAAGCGAATCGTGCGATCGAAGGATGCTGAGACAAGGCGCTGCCCGTCTGGCGAGAATGCAACAGAAAAGATCTTATCGGCGTGACCAATAAACGGGCCTGCTACGACCTCTCCTGTTGCAGCATCCCACACGCGAATCGTGCGATCGTTGGAGGCCGAGGCAATCCGGCGCCCCTCCGGCGAGAATGCAACAGATCTGACATAACTGGTGTGTCCAGTAAACGGGCCCGCTAGGACTTCCCCTGTTGTGGCATTCCACACGCGAACGGTGCAATCATTCGAGGCCGAGGCGATGCGCTGCCCGTCCGGCGAAAGTGCAACGGCTCCGACCGGTTGGGTGTGAGCAGTAAATGGACCCGCTACCTCTCCTGTTGCGGCATTCCACATGCGAATCGTGCGATCCATGGATGCCGAGGCAATCCGGTGCCCGTTTGGCGAGAATGCAACAGAAAGGATACCATCGGTGTGTCCAGTAAATGGGCCTGCTACAACCTCCCCTGTTGCAGCATCCCACACGCGAATCGTGCGATCGTTGGAGGCAGAGGCAATCCGCTGCCCATCTGGCGAAAATGCAACAGATCTGACCGGACCGGTGTGTCCAGTAAACTGGCCTGCTATGACTTCCCCTGTTGTGGCATTCCAGACAAGAATCGTGCGATCATGCGAGGCCGAGGCGATGCGCTGTCCGTCCGGCGAGAATGCAATAGAGTTGACCAATTTGGTGTGCCGAGTAAACGGTCCTGCTACGGCCTCCCCTGTTGTGGCATTCCACACGCGAACAGTGCAATCTTGCGAGGCCGAGGCGATGAACTGCCCATTGGGCGAGAATGCGACAGACGTGACGTAGCCGCTATGTGCCGCGATTGTCATTTCCAATGCTGGCCAATGAGACAACTGCCCGCGGGCCAAGGACAATATATAAGGAAATAGACCAAGGTAATGCTTGACGATGGGGGAAGAGGATGGTGCGAAAGGGATAGCAGAGATATAGATATGTGGGGCACTCCTTGATATGGCCATCCCAAAGTACCGCACAAACGCGGACCCATCGTTCACAAATGACAACAACTCAATCTCAGTTTGGAAAGGCTGTTGCAACTTTACACTTAAGTCAGTACATGTCATATTGAATTATGGGTTGTACGTACCTTCTGCTGGTCAGACTGCAACCACGTCTTCAAGATAACAATGTTGGTAAAGCAAGGCCCACTAGACTCTTGACACTAAGCACTTCCAGCCAAAACAGGAACTTCGTTTCGAAAAAGGATCCAAGTTTCAGGAAGAGGTCGTGCTCAAAGCAATATGTTCTAAATGATTGTCCCAGAAAACACAGGCATACGATAGGGAAGGCGGAATGTGTTCGACAATTCGAGATTGAAGGTCAGGCACATCGATGTTGGCAACATATGATGACTTGAGTTGCACATATTGAATTCCAGGGTGTCGAGCATTAGATTCAGGCAAGAATGTGCCAACTGACGGTGCGCATCCCCAAGGTCCACATAAAAGACATTGTTCTTCTTGCTGGTCAGAAAGTCGCGGAAGGAGGTATGGAGAGGAACAATAGGACGTGTGTGATCAGGTGATGTGACATTACTCAGCAGTGAGCCGAGTTGATGGAGCATCTCAAGAACGGGTTCAAATCCTCCGAGTCATCAATGGGGGCATACCGACGCAGGACAATTAAGGAGAGATGGAAAGCGGTTCGGTCGCAGCAAAGAGCTGTCCCATGACGGACCGGAATAAAGTCTGTGCTTCTTGTGGTTCGAAGTACTCTTCGAGGACTTCCGTGTATAACTTGTCCAGCGGATCTTGTCCATGGCGACCTCGAGAGTGTCCCAACAGGCGCTGTACACATTTTTTCTTGCTGTACCCAAAACTGGCGGAGGCTTATTTATGAACCCAGACGCAACGGCTGCCCATTGGAACAGGCCCTCTGCTGCCTTCGCCAAGTCCCCACCATGATCTCTGAATACGTCAGGAGGGAGCTCGGTCTGAAGATACACGGCAATATCTTGCTCCGTCTTGGCAGCCAGCTTGGGATCATCCATGTAGAGGGTGTCGACAGATAATGCGTTTGCGAACGCGGATTCGATACCGTCCTCCAGCCTCGAGGTGACGAGAATGCGGAATTGTACTGGAAGATCGACGAGATGTTGGGCAAGGAAGTGTGTAATCCGACTTTGCCGATTATGGCTCCACTCTCATCTAAAGCGTCGATAACAATAAGAATTGGACTGGGAAGTGGCAGGTGCTTGAGCGGTTCGAGGAGGAGGGATTTGAAGAGTCTGCGATAATCCCGAGTACCACAGAGAGACGGGTTCTCCTTAAGGACCCTCCGAGGGCGAGTTTGAACGCAGAATTGCGATAGGAAAGGTCGCGAGCAATCGTCGTGAAGAGCTGGTAAGCCTCGTCTTTTGACTGCTCTTTCCGCACAAAAGCGAA